>JAIGNY010001939.1:0-73672 GCA_020152595.1 Chiridota heheva | reverse complement strand
GGATGTGTTAGTCATAAATATCCTTTTCGAGGTCTGCCAGTATGATGTAGTTTACAATTATTTGGATTGGGTTATTCTGAACACAAATAAACGAATTAAAGATTCAGAAGTACGATAGTACGACTGTCATAAAGGTGGGTATAAACGTTCAACAAAACAGCACACGAAAAGAGACAGGAGAATGGGTTCCCTATAAAAACTAATGAGAAACGACGACCCTCTAAAATTTTAGTGGGGGTACTTTTCCCCGAAAAGTTTAGTGGGGACGGTGTTCCCCTGTATTCTTCCTGTAAAACACTAATCATACAGTATAGTTGGATTTGAAACTGTTAAGTGGGTCAAATGTTGGGATGCCAAGTGGAAGTAGGATGTCATATTGTCATGACATGGGTGGGATGTCAAGTTAGTCATAGAGTGGGATGTGAAGTGAGACTGTATGGGATGTCGAGTAGGATATAGGGTGGGATATTAGGTGGATTTGGGATGGGATGTCATGTGGGACATAATCCACATGAGGATGCGCAATTGCACAAATAATAATAATAAGGGGAAAAATATCCCCAAAGAAATCTGAATGACCCAAAACTAAATACAGTACAATTTTACAGCTTAGACCATGGTCGTTAAGGCATCAATGGAATTTTAAGACATGCAAAATATTGTACCAGGAAAATTTAGAAAGGGTTTCTACAACCAACACTGAAACATTTCAATTTGGAAGTAAGTGGGGAAAAAGAAAAACAAACTTCGGTCCAGTACATGTCTCTCAATCTGAGTGTTGTCATTGCACTAAATATGCAATGAATGTGATGAAATGCAACACCTAATGCTATTTTCATATGTTAGAAGATATAAACATTTCAAAGCTCTCCCCCTATTTAAAAAAATCTCTCAAAAATGCACAAGTGATACCCCCCCTCCTCCTTCCTACTCCTCAAATCTGACCTTGAGTGTGAACACTGTCAAGTGGAAGTTAGGATGTTGGGATGTCAAGACGGTCATGTGTTGGGATGTCAAATGAGACATAATGTCAGATGGGATATACAGGGTTGGATACCTTGTGGTATTTAGGGTGGGCTATCATATATTGTATTAGGTGAAGTGAGATGTGACATAGGATTCATTTTTGGACTTTCAGTGGTGAATTTGGTGGGATGTTGAGATGGGTTGTAATATCAAAATCATTAAGGAGTAATATAGAGCACATGGTGAGATGTCAGAGAATCTGTATTCCTTTCATGGTTTGCATTGGTATCATGCCAGCCATGTCAGTTTGCACTCTTCTCGTTAGTACTATTTTTTTCGTTGCAGGGTGTAGATTTACCAGTGCTCAAATGGCTGTCTTACCTTGTGTCAGCCAGAGGACAGTGAAGAGTCAGTTGCAGCATTTTGGAATATCATTAAGAGACAAATATAGCAACACTACAGATAATCTATTGGAACTGAAAGTTTCTTATATTTTGCTGAATATTCCACGTGCAGGTTTGTATTTTTGTCTTTCAAATTGGAGAAAGAAAGAAAAAGAATCACTGACAACATCATGACCTTTCTGGTCTGTTTTTTTGTCGCATGCGAAGCATTATGAGAACCTATGTAATGGCGTTTACGTCCGTCCGTCCGTCCTTCTGTTGTCCGTCTCTCCAGCCGTCCGGCCGTCCACAGATTTGTCCTGAGATTTCTTCAGAAATGTTAAAGTTTTTTGAGAACTCCTCAGAAAATGTTAAAGTTCTTCAGAGTTCCTCAGAAAAAGTTAAAGTTTCTTCAAATATTTTTATGGAAAGTTAGATTTTTCTTATAAAATGTTAAAGTTTTTCAGAGATACTTAAGATAGGGTTGAAGACTAATTTCCTTAAAAAGTCTTCGAAACATTTGATATTTTCTTAGAAGATAACTGTAAAATGATAAAATTTCCCAATATTCTTAAGAGATCCTCAAGTGTCTCTTCAAGCACTTGAGATTTAAAATCCTTAAAAATTCTTTTAAATATTTGGGCACCAACAGTTGTATCAGGCATGATTATTAAACTCCACCTTTATTATTGCGCTCATTTGCATCAAGCTGCTACAGTATATGACCTGACCAGACTTTTTTTTTTTAGTATGCTTAGTCAGGGAATATGACAGGATATGATTGCATATGGACATAGGGAGGGATGCCATGTGGGACATGGATGGGGCCATGAGGGAAATATGATATAATATTTACCATATTGTATACACCAAAGGCTATATCAGGCATAATTATTTGACTCCACTTGTTTTTTTATTTAAGAACTCATTTGCATATAAGTTATTATATAAACTGACACTTTCATACATATTATGCTCAATCAGGGACTGTGATAGCTAGGATGAGACTTATGGAGCCTATGGGACGTCATGTGAGACATAGGCTGGGATGACATGTGGTATGCCATGTGGGATATGGGGTGGGATGCCATGTAGGACATAGGGTGGGATGCCATGTAGAACAGGTTGGAATGCCACGTAGGATATGTGGTGTAATGCCATGCAGGACATAGGGTGGATTGCTATGGAATGAAATATCGTGTGGGACATGGCATGATATGGGATGAAATGTGGGACATGTGGGACATGGGATGTGATGCCATGTGGGACATAAAGTAGGATATCATTGGGACATTGGGAAGGATACCATGTGGAATATATGGTGGGATGCTATGTGGAACATCAGGTGGGAAGCCACTGATGTAGGACACAGGGAGGGATGCCATGTGGGACATATGGAGGGAAGTTATGTGGTACATATGGTTGGATTAATGTGGCACATACATGTAGGATGGGATCCATGTGGGTCATAGCGTGGGATGCCATGTGAGACATATGGTAGAATGCCATGTGGGACATATGGTGGAATGCCATGTGGAACATATTGTGGAATGCCATGTGAGACAGTGTATGGTGGAATGCCATGTGGGAGATATGGTGGAATGCCATTTGGGACATATGATGGAATACCCTGTGGGACATATGATGGAATGCCACGTTGGACATGGGATGTCATATGGGACATGGAGTGGGATGCCATGTGAAAGATATGGTGGAATGCCATGTGGGACTTGGGATGGGATGTCATGTGGGACATGGGGTGGGATGCCATGTGGACATTTGGTGGAATGCCATGTGAGACAGTGCATGGTGGAATGCCATGTGGGAGATATGGTGGAACGCCATGTGGGACAAGGCATGGGATGTCATGTGGGACATGAGATAAGATGTCATTTGGGACATGGGATCTAATCCATGTGGGACATGAGGTGGGACGTCATTTGGGACATGGGATGTGATCCATGTGGGACATAGAGTGGAATGCCATGTGGGTCATAGGATGGGATGCCCTGTGGGACATATGATGGAACGCCACGTGAGACATAGGATGTCATGTGGAACATGGGGTGGGATGCCATGTGGAAGATATGGTGGAATGCCATGTGGGACATGGGATGGGATGTCATGTGGGACATGGGGTGGGATGCCTTGTGGGACATGGGGTGGGATGCCATGTGAGACATGGGGTAAAATGCCATGTGGGACATGGGGTGAGATGCCATATGGTACATGGAATGCCATGTGGGACTTAGTGTGAGATGCCATTTTTATAATTGGCCGGATCATATAATATGGGTGTCAATTTGCATGGGCATGAAAACCATGACGGTATTTACCGTTCTAGTTGATTTTAAAAGGCCTTTTGCAGCACAAAATCCCTTTGGCGTAAAGATTTAATTATACTAAGTAACTTGATGATTTTAAATAATAAAACTGGTTCATTGTTACCTATTTGAGGCATTTTTTCTACAGCAGAGTATCTTTAAGTTGCCCATTCATATCATTACAGCATTAATTTATTGTTTTATAGCTTTAAGTGATTTTTATGTTCATTATATCTAGGGTTGGGTGGTATCAGTAATTTTCCATACCGATGATTTCGCCAAGGCAGTACCGGTACTGTTGTTAGTACTGGTATGTTGAAGCAAAAGTAATATTGAAAGTTCATTGTACTGACATTGTTTCACAAAGTTACTCCACAATGCCAAAGTAGTGGTCTCAGAACACCCCTTCAATGTCATTATATGCACACTTCATACTAAAAAACTACCCACAAATAATTGTTTCTGCTGTTCCACTTACTACACTGTAATATCCTAATAATCAATAAATCCTAAAGCATTATTAGCTGGAATAAGCTGACAGACAGTATACATATTTGAATCTTTTTCTAAACAATCAAATTATCTGACATTATAACCTATTATCCATTACTCAATTTTACCTGTCACTGCTTCTCTGTATAAGTGTCCAGTTTGAAATATATCATGACTTCTACTTCGCTTAATCTAAAAAGCTGTTTTGTGTATTTTCAATAGACATTTGCTCCCTGGTGGGCATGAGAAGATACTTATTTCCTGGTGGGCATGGGAAGACACTTATTCCATGGTGGGCATGGGAAGACACTATTCCCTGGTGGGCGTGGGAAGACACTTATTCCATGGTGGGCATGGGAAGACACTTATTTCCTGGTGGGCATGGGGAGACACTTGTTATATGGTTAGCACGGGAAGACACTTATTCCCTGGTGGGCGTGGGAAGTCACTTATTCCCTGGTGGGCATGGGAAGAACAAAAGTAGAAATTTGATGCTATTTTGATCAAATCTATGTGTATTGAGTTTGACATGATTATGGTTGTGTTTATTTCTACAATACAGGTTGGAACAGTTTTACTTTTGCAATGAAACTCCTTGAACATCAGAAAAATAATGTTACTAACGTATTAAGTTCATCAGGTCCTCCTTATTTTTTGCCCATTCTTTCACAAAATACCAGTAATAAATATTTATATCCATCAAGAGATTTTAAGTTTTGTTCCGTCATCTTTTGTGTTCATTTATATATATAAGGAAATAATTCAAAATACAAAACTCAAATATATATACATGATTTTATAAATATAAAATATAAATATACATATATATATATATATATATATATATATATATATATATATATATATATATATATATATATATATATATATATATATATATATATATATATATATATATATATATATATATATATATATATATATATATATATATATATATATATATATATATATATATATATATATATATATATATATATATATATATATATATATATATATATATATATATATATATATATATATATATATATATATATATATATATATATATATATATATATATATATATATATATATATATATATATATATATATATATATATATATATATATATGTATTAGTTGAAATATAAATGCAAAGCAGTTAACTGTGTATATTCATAATTATGATAATATTGCAAATTAGGAGTCGTTCTTCCCTACGGATCCCCTGAACGAACTTTTCAACACACCCGGTTGAAAGTTACATACGACACTTAGGTGTACAGGAAAGCATTTTGAAATGACGTAATATGTTAATTTCTCTAGAAAAGTGGAGATAGTGATAGATTTTGCTTAATTTATTTAAAGCTGGCAAAATGCTTAGATTTTGTGACTGTTTAAGCGTATAGCAAACAGGCAAAACAAATTGTCATTTTGTTTTCTTTATTATCATTTTCTTTTGATGTTATTAACAAATTTGATGAATTTATATAAATTTCTTGACATTTATTTGCTACCGCTCGATCTCTAAGATGAAGAAGATTATAATTTCACTGAATTTTGCAAAAAGTTCATTTAATTATATAATTGTTTATATAGTAGTTATTGTGCTGGATTAAAATGTACGCTACTTAATCAGAACATAACTCTTTTTGAAATTGTCCTTAAAGCTTATAAATGGATTAGTGTTTAATAAAGTTTAAAAAATATCATTATCCTCGATACGTTTATAAATGACATTCATCAAAAGTACCGATATTTTGGATCCGTGACTAAACCTTGTATCCCCATCATCATCAATGATCATCAAAATATGATTGTTTACCCTCATAACACGACTAATCCTCCATAACCCTCGGAATGCCATCATCCATTATCATCAGCTGAAAAAATTGCCACCTTTTACAATTTGCTGAAATCACCTTCCAATCCAACCCGCAATATACCATCTTTTATTATCCTCAGCTCGTATTATCACCACCTTTTCCATTTAGCTAAAAACACCATCCGAATCAATCTTCGGAATACCATTATTCCGTATCTTCAGCTCATAATACCACCAACTCTAATATTTAGCTGAAAATAACATCCACCCTTACCCTCAGAATACCATTATCCTCAGATCAAATACAATCAGTAAGAAAATTGTCACTGAGATACATTTTGCTACTAATTTACATACCTTTAAAAATGAGAAAAAAATAATACTATATAAGAACAAAATCACAACATATTAAACATGTATGACACAAATGTATTTACATCTCTATCCTATAACACTTGTATTCATAGATGGTGATATGGATGAAAGGGGCATTGGATGAGGATCAGCGATGTTCATTTTGTTTTAATGGACAAGTTTCCTAAAGTGCCCTATCATAAAGTATCATCAAGGTGAAAAATTTAACTAATGATAATAACAAGAAAGCAATCTATGAACTTGCTGATCTCATTACCTTAAGCATACAGTAAAATAGAGGGGGGGCTAACAACAACAATTATAAGCAAAATGGTTCAAATGGGCCACCAGCTCTGTAAAATTTTAAATTTTGACCCAGAGTTTACGGGACACAAGTTCATGTACCCTGTGATACAAATATAGGGTTTGTATAGGTCTTGCACTTTCCAAATTTAAAGTGGCACAAAAAATTGTACAAATTAGTACATAATTCCCCTAAAATCACATATTTGACCTCTGACCTATGACCCTTGAGCCTAATCACTGAAACATCTTCTGATATTGTTCACATATATCGTACCCTACTGTCTGACACCATTCATGATTACGCCACACTTACCATTCCATAACAATAGGGGAAAATGGTGAAACGTGTTCAATAGTTATGTGACCTTTGCCCTTTTGACCCCAGAGTCTAGTGGACACAAATTCATGTACCAAGGTATCATGGTACAACATAGGGTTGGTATAGGTCTTGTACATTTTGCGTTTAGAATGGTGCAAAATATTGCCTAAAAAACACTTTTTGACCTTTGACCTTTCGACCTGCAAATTGTATTATTTTTTGTTAGAATGTTAAACCCTACCCACCTGTGCTATTTATCAAGATACCAAGAAATTCCTTCAAAAAATACATCCATCACCAAAAAGCTGCTATATTTCACCTATGACCTTTGAGCTTTGCACCCAAAACCATAGAAACAAAAGTTTCGCACCAGTGGTATCCGTCCACCAGTTTTGGTTTTTGTGTTTATTACAGTTTTTGAGTGATAAACGACACAAAAATCATCGTTGCATACGCACACACGCACAAACACACACACAAACCCACAGACAGACGCAAAAATTACCAAAGTTTGTCTGTTCAAAAAAGTTATGACCCATAACCATAATATGAAGTCATCATATGGGTTCCACGAGCACCCTAATATTAAGGGGGTGGCCATGTAGTGTTGGAGGCATAAGCAGTTATTTGCCTATACAAGAATGTGATTACAATATATATATATATATATATATATATATATATATATATATATATATATATATATATATATATATATATATATATATATATATATATATATATATATATATATATATATATATATATATATATATATATATATATAATGTATATATATATAAATATATATATAAATATATATATATATATATATATATATATATATATATATATGTGTATGTGTGTGTATGTGTGTGTGTGTAGACCTATATGTGAGAGATGAGGTAAAATTAATCATTTGAAATGTACATTACATTGTAAGAACGCACCCAATGTATTTACATAATCAACAAAAATCAAATTCCCTTAGCTTAGCAAAAAACACTTTTCGTCCGCGAGCTCTTTAATTACTGCAAAAAGTTGTATCTTCAATTCATCAATTTAAGTTTAGATTTCAGATAGTATTAAAAATAAACCTAAATGGTTCCGTGAAGAAGTTAAAATAGCAATTACCCTCTTCGCCACACCATATGGATCTATATCAGAAATAGTTGTTGGACACCTAATTACACTTAGAACAAATATTTACTTCCCCAGTGTGTGAACTAAACGAGGAAAAAATGAATGAGTTCACCTCTATAGGATTCGGATCAGTCCATTCCATGAAGTAGTCCGTCAAATTACATCCTCTTCCCACGCGTATGGTTCCAGCTTCACTGAAAGTGATGAAAAATTTACGAAAGCTCCACCGATCTAAAATACCGGAGTGTCCTGGATTACTTCTAAAACTTTCTGTTGCTTATAAGATTGTATTTGAGATTTCGTGTTATTCCAGGCTCCAATAGCAATTGCATATGTCACATTCTCGTTCTTATCCTTTGATAGCGCTATGAGAACAGCTCGGGCAGCTTTGACTTCAAAATCTAGACGACCCGATGTCAATATCGGTGTATTGAAGTGGTAGTTGTATCCTTGAGTCTTAATGTAGCACGCTATAATACAACAACAAATTGATATGTACATAAACGTGCAAACATTATTCTTGCAATGCATTTGACTTTTTTGTATTACCTTTCCCATAACGGTATTGAAATATATTAGTTCTCTTAACAATATGAGGGTTGCACTTTCGAATCGCATTAATAGATAATGACAAATTTACATAAACGAATGTATTTTTGTCTTGAAAATATGGTTTAATGTACAACTAATTACAATATTTACAACAATCCATTTCTTTAAGGTCCCCAGAAAAAACATTAAAAAGTTGAAAGAAGTATGGAAGGGAAATTACCTATTTTTATAATAATCCAAAATAACTGCCAAATATTTCAAAATGAATTGAACTTTGTGAATAATCATCTAGTATACCTTGATTGTTTCAACTCATGATTTTCCATTTCCGAAAGAATTCGCACACTGCCCCACTGAACTTGGACGGCTTCTCATATAAAAACCATACTAACTAAAAACCGACCTGTCCAACTTAATGTAATGTAGAAGCAATGCGGTAACATGTCGTTGGACTGCGTTTTAGCACACTATCCTAATGTGAGTCTGTACTTAATTTAATTACAATGAAATCTTATGAAAACTATAGTTGAGAGGTCAACCATGGTTATCTCATATGATATGGTACTCAGGAAACATGGACGGGATTTGTGTACCAAAGGTAATGTGGGGCAAAGTCAAAAGTGTGAATGGGGGAAGGAGGGGGAATCACAAAACACGCTAAGATACAACAAAAAATACCGCGCAAAAAATATCAATTCGGAGAAGAAAAAGTGGAAGCGATTTCCACCTTGCTCCCCAAATTCCGATGAACTCCCAACGAAGCTCTAGTTTTGGTCTTTCGATCTGAATATAATTCACGATTATTATATAATCAGATATATCATGAGATCATGAGATATTGTAGTCACTTTGCTGTATAGGCAAATAACTTTCTATACCTCCTACACTACAGGGCCGCCCCTTCATATCAGAGGGCTGGTAGGGACCACCAGGGGTCTCACATGATGATCCCATATTAAGGGTTAGGAACGGGACAAGATTTGGTGATTTTTGCGCCTGTCTGTTGTGTCTTTGTGTGTGTATGTGTGTGTATAGGTGTGTTTGTTGGGGGAAGGTGTATATGTGTGTGGGTGTGCGTGTGTACGTATGCAACAATTAATGTTTCTTTTTGTATCGCTTATAACTCAAAAACTGTAATACACACACACACGAACTAAAATTGGTGTAGCCTGGATCCCTGGCAGGAACTTTTGTCTCAATAGTATTAAGGTACAAAGGTCACAGGTCAAATGGGACAAAGTTTTGGTAATGCTGTATTTTTTGAAGGAGTTACTTGGTATTTTTACAAATTGCACAAGTGGGTAGGGTGTAACATTTTAACAAAACTTTAGAATAATTGGAGGTCAAAAGGTCGATGGTGAAAGGTGAAAAGGTGAAATAAGTGTTTTTTATGCACAATTTTGCGGATTCTTAAACTCAGAAAGTACAAGACCTATACCAACCCTATGTTGTAACATAACACCTTGGTACATGGATTGGTGTTCCGTATAGTGCGTCACATTGTAGTCTAATAAACTAAATAAAGAATCGTCTTGTATTTAATTGGCATCGTAACCCACTGACACCGTAGTCTTAGCTGTGTAAATCACAAAATCAATTTGAAAACGGTCAGAAAGGATCAAGTTTGTTCAATCAACAGTAATTGGTATTTTTGGATATATTTAGGGCAAATATGGCTGATTGCTGAAATTTGTGTATAGAAACTACAACGCAAAAGCGATAGGATTTTACGAGTTTGGGAAGCGTCAGCTGCGTAGCACCTATCTCACATACAATCACCCTGAAAAATAACAAGGAATACCGATAGTTGTTTTTTTCGGCTCTTCAGTTTCTTAACTGTAGCCCTAAAAAATTCAATAAACTCATATTTAGACAAAAAATCTTGCCCTCCTGACCCCAAATCCTAAAAGTTGGTTTAACCTCTGATTCCGGTCAATTGTAGAAAACCAATAGTTAATCATTTTAAAACACCCTCGTTTTCCTTGAAATAAAGCTATCAATGAACAGTAATTGGTATTTTAAAATATTTATGGCAAACAATTTAAGCCCAGTTTTAAAAGCCCAATTCTAAAATACATTAATAAAATATATGTTGACACAATTATAAACATATTTTAGCATTTCACGTAATAAATGTTCCTTTTGGTTCCTTCGAATGTGCAAGCACATGTGAGTATGTAGGTGTGTGATTATGACTTCCAAGGTGCGGCTTTTAAGGCAGAGATAATAATTAAAAACAATATTGATTTAATTTATCATTTAACTGAACAAAAATGCAAAATGCCAAACCAAAACAATCTGGCTCATCATCGCCGACCCACAAACCACGTTCTGAGCAGGTTTGAATTCTTGGTGTCTGAGGCATGAATCCAAGTGAGCATTGCAAGAATGCTTTACTTTGGAAAACCCTCTGTTGATTCGTGTAATGTACTGTAACGTTAATCTTTTTCGGCTGAATAACAGTGCACATAACAACTAAAATTGAAAGAAAATCGTGAAAAATACTGTTTAGCTTAAAAAATAGAGCAAAAAAAGACAACAAAATATACTTCGCAGGCACATATAAAATACTTTCTGTGCAGCATTTTCAAAATAATGTCATGTGCATATCTCTTTACGTACTTGTTTCATAATCAAAGAAATTTTAAACCAGTATCCTGTTGATAACATCTACCAACATTGTAATGAACAAGTGTCATTCCGTTTTACAATATGGATGGATATTTTTATTTGAAGAGAACCATCTCAGAAAATAGCAATGTCATTTGGAATTAAGGTTTGCGAACGTTCGAAACAGCACTTGATATACAATTTAATTCAAATTAAAAAAAAATATTATTATAACTTATTCTTCAAATTCAATTATTTCTTGTGTTTTTGAAGAAAACATACAGAGAATTGGATATATTACACTGTACTTACAATAGCTACCACTGATCGATGACACAAAGGCTCTATATATAGGAATGAACATGTCGATTATGCTCTACGTATTTGTAATGTAAAAAATTTCAATAATAAACTTAAAGAATATTCCCATTTTTTCGTAACCCTTCATAACAAAGAGAAAAGTTTTAGAAAAAATGTAATACAAAAATAAATTTTGATATGTTATTCCTACCATGGAGATATTCAAATTTTAAGGTTCACAAAAAATTCCAATAAACGAATAGGAAAAGGCTCAGTATGACATCACAGCAACACATTCTCCCACAAAGTTTATGTATTTTATTAAAATCTATCATCCTTTTTTATTAGTAAAACCTGCTAGAAAAAATATTGATGTGAATGTTAGGTATTTATATACATTGTCAAATATACTCAACTTCAATAACTTTAGGAAAATTGTTCCTAATCATACAGAAACAACAAATTAAAGTTTAAATTCAATTGGGAAATCTTTAAAAATCCATATCTCCTGAACGGAATATGATATCAACCTGATTTTAGTACCAAATTAGCTCTAGAAGTATGCGCTTTCAAATAAAACTTTACAAAAACCATTGGAATATTCCTTTAAGAGTTTTGTTTATGCTATACATTAAGTGCCGCAGGGAACGATACGAATAGGCCTTGTTTAGTTACAACATGCCTTCACGGCAGTTACATGTATGTCTATCAGGATAGGTTGT
The DNA here is from genome assembly GCA_020152595.1 of Chiridota heheva. Taxonomy (NCBI): domain Eukaryota; kingdom Metazoa; phylum Echinodermata; class Holothuroidea; order Apodida; family Chiridotidae; genus Chiridota; species Chiridota heheva. The sequence continues at coordinate 61,370 of JAIGNY010001939.1, read as the reverse complement.
TTTCAGATTAAATCTTTTCTTTGGTAAAGTTGCTGATTTGGGGAGAACATATCATATTACATCAACCAACGTTATTTACAATCATTGCGAATATAATATTGTGGATATGATCTTCACTATAGAGATTCCAATATTTTCGGATGATGTTCTCACTTGTGTACTTATAAATGTTACACGGATATTTCAATAACAATATGCAGGGTTTAATTGTATTTAGAACGCGGTCGATCAGTCTTGGAATACCTACGGTGAGCGGATGAACTAATCCGTTGGTATATCTCTGGTGCAAATCCAGAAAGGAAAGGACAACTGAGTTACAAAATAATAAATTACCTGAATAAACATAACTGCTACTGATCGATGACACAAAGGATACAAATATAGAATTGAACATCGATGTTGTTCTGTTTACTTTAATTATCTCATATTATTTGGTATCTTTACAATTGCATAGGTGGATAGGGTTTAACATTCTAACAAAACATTTAAATAATTAGAGGTCAAAAGGTCAAAGGTCATTGGTCAAACAAGTGCTTTATATGCAGAATTATTCGCACTTTTACTAAAAAGTGCAAGACCTATACCAACGCTATGTTCTACCATGACAACTTGGTACATGGATTTGTGTCCTACATAGACTCTGGGATCAAAAGGTCAAAGGGCAATGGTCGCAGAGCGATTGATCTTTGTTCACCATTTCCCCCTATAGTTATGGAATGGTAAGTGTGACGTGAGCATGAACGGTGGCATACAGTAGGGTACGATAAATGTGAAAAATGTCAGCAGGTATTTTATTGTGATTAGGGTCAAGGGTTAGAGGTCAAAGGTCAAATATGTGATTTTAGGGGTAATTATGTACTCATTTGTACATTTTTTAGCATTTTAAACTCAAAACTACAAAGCCTATACGAACTCTATGTTGCACTATAACACCTTGGTACATGGATTTGTGTCCCGTAGATTCTGAGGTCAAAAGATTAAAGGTCACAGAGCTGTTGATTTTTTCCCACCATTTCCCTATTGTTATGGAATGGTAAGTGTGACGTGAGCATGAATGGAGTCATACAGTATGAACAATTTCAGAAAGTATTTCAGTAATTAGGGTCAAGGGTCAGACGTCAAAGGTACAATATGTGATTTTAGTCGTAATTATGTACTATGTGATTTTAGTGGTAATTATGTACTAATTTGTACATTTTTGCAGCTTTTAAACTCAAAGAGTACTTTATAGGTATTTATAGGTCAAATATGTGATGTTAGGGGGTAATTATGTACTAATTTGTACATTTGTACGCCATTTTCAGCTAAAAAAGTACAAGATCTATACCAACCATATGTTGTAACATGATACTTTGGTACAAGAATTTGTGTCCCCGTAGACTCTGGGGTCAAAAGTTCAAAGGTCTGTTTGTACTTGCATGGGCAGTACAATACATCAACATGCCTAAAGAAAGATAGCCAAGCATGTCTCAATATCTGCTTGTACTCAAGCTCGCATGCGCAATGCAATCCATCAAAAGTCACAGAGCTATAGTGACCCTGATTGTTATTTCCCCCTCTATGGTGTACGCTTAAGGTGATGAGATCAACAACTCCGTGGATTGCTTTATTGTTGTATAAGTAAGCATATGCTTTTTTGGTATACTTTAAATATCGAAGTGAACTAGACGACTGCATTTTTTTTAGTTTTAACGTGTGCTTGCCTTAACGGCAGTTTTATTGTATCTACATGTATCTCTACCATCCATTGTGAAGTAATGCTTTTTCATATGGAATAGTTTCACTATTTTCTACTGTCACTTGCATAAGATGTTTGAGCTGACCAATTGTATTACATTTCTCCATACAGACATACCATTCATAAGAATTGTGTCTATTTGGATATAATCTTCACTATAGCTCTTATTAGCCGCAGTTCGTGTACACAATGATGCTAAGATGTCCTCATATGTGCATTTAGTAATGTTACATGGATATTTCCATTAAAATATGCAGGGTTTAATTATAGAGATTTATTTTACAAAATCGTCGAATTATTTTTGGAATACCTACGGTCAGCTCATGCGCTCCAACCATTGAGAAGACGCTATTTTTATCAAATATAATTGCATTAATACCAAGTAGCTAAAATGCAAATAGAAAATGAAAGGCCTTACCATTTCTCTCAAAATAAAAGAACCCCTTTCTATCCAGAAGCTTTCCTTCCTTGACAGTTTTCGAATTTATCTCACAAAGTGGCGGAGAAGGTCTAAAATTCAGTGACTTGCACGAGCAATCTTGCAAACATAATGCTATGCACTGTTTCCATTCAACTTTATTTATCACCTCCGGTGATTCTAATGCTTTGTTCTTTCCGAGCAACATTAAATCAAGTGCATAACCTGACAAAAACAACACAGAAAATATGTATAGGTCATTGAAACATTAAGCATCGACTTCTAAAAGTATATGGTACACCAGTACAAGTGTATTATTTCATGGTATTATTTCATTCTGTTTTAGGTCTTAAATATTCCAAAGCTGTCTTATATTTGTCTTCTTTCTATATTAGTTTTAAAATGTATAAATGTTTTAAATCTGTGCAAAAATACCTCAAAATCTCCATTTCAATTGTAATTAACGTTAGAGAGTTCAAAATGTAACAAATGCAAAACAAAAGTTGATTTCAGCGCTTTCGATGTAAGAAGGTGTATATTATGATTTAAGAAACGTTTTATGTACTCACATATTTCGAGTAGGTAATTAAGCATGCAAATATATCTCCAAATCTCCATTACGATATCCAAATAACATTACAGATTTTAAAATGTAAATAATACAATATAAAAGTCGATCTTAGTTGCTAAACAACGTGTTCCAGAGCTCCGTTCTAAGGTATAATTTTTTCAACACTGGTTGATAACTGTACGGTACTGCTTTACAGAGTACTTCAAACTGCGATATAATTTGGTATCTCAGCTAGTAACAAAGCATCCAATCAGAATGAGTGTTATATCGAACCGCATACAAATCTCCTACGTTCAACACTGTATTGTATTCAATATTGGTGGAAATTCCCAAGATGAAGATAAAGACGAATTGACGTATTTACCTTAACAAGAACTCACATAAGTAGTATTGTCTAAAATAGAAAGTAGTAACTTATTCGTTTAGATTGCCAAATCATATAAAGCAGGACAGAACACATTTAAAACTATAACCACTCAAAAATCTTGTCCAAAACTTGGGCTCTGTCATAGTTATATATTAAATTAAGTTGGTGAGGCATAGTTGAATTTAATTTCCCATTTCAATTTATCGTGACCAATGGGTCGTTAATTGTCATTTACTGCACGATGTGTAAAAATACTATATTGTTATACTTTTAGTGTCTAATTCTTATAATTTCAGCATTTGAGCTGTACCTTTTAGTATTTGAGTCTTATCAATAATATTTTAGTCCTAATCCTTTTTAGCGAAAATGACACGAAGAACTTATCCGTTTAGTTTTAAAAAGTGTAAGTAAATAATATGAAATGGCTTAACAAAAATATGTGGTTTGGAAGAAATGTTAAAATGTTAATTGATTAATGGATGAGTCTTTTACTGTTAGAAGCTTTTGAGGGAAGGATCAAATGTCCAACTAAAGGTGTCAGTTTCGGACCATAATTCAATTCTTCTCTTGAGCTGTTTTATGGTTTTTAGTACAATTAAAATAGATCCACCTTGTATCGTTTCAATTTGTTACCAGCAGATGAGTATGCTAATATACTTTTAGTCATATTGTTTGATACGGTAGTGTTAAACAAATATACAAAATAAGTTTTCGCAGTGGTGCAGCTGGAGCTGTACTTGTTGGTGCATCTAAATATCTTCAACGTCAATCAGTGGAGATTCATGGCGAACTGGCGTTGCTGATGAGTACTGATCCACCAATCAGTAAATTTTCCCATCGGGTTGTATAGTCTTTTCTTCTACTTCAGCCATGTTGTGTACTGCAAGAATCCAGCAATGAAATTCACAAAATCAAATCGCACCGTCGCCACCAATTGTAGTGAGAGCTGGATTGTTTCGTTTTGAATTTAACGTTGTAAATGAAACGCAGAGCAAGTCAACTTCAGGTACTTCTTTCTCTCTATTTCTACTCTAAACACATCCATGTACAGGCGTGATAATGCACTGCTTAACAGCTATAGATGCCATGAAACGACTAACAACCGATGAGAACTGATCAGTACTGAACTGAGAACTGACAAAATTGAATTGACCCAGTGCATTAAATACCTTCTCTTTATATAGGGTGAAACTTAACTTATTCCTTATACTCAGGTATTGTTTAATCATTTATTACTGTTACCCATTTTTAATTATATCCCTTGTCCCTCATTTGTTATCTTTCCTCTTGTCCCTCATTTCTAATGTTTCCAATTGTCCCTCACATATTTGTTGCTCATTTCTCTTGTAACTTCTTGTCCCTCATAGCCTTCCTTTCTTATGATTTACAACATCCCCCTGCCATTTCAAAGGTCATGAACAAGAGAAAATACATTAATTTCACTTGTCACAAGATACACAACATATATAGAATAGATTACCATCAACTGCTAAGTCTAGACTGAAGGAAAAGGTTAAAACTTGGAAAAATACGTCTGTATGAATCAAAATTAATTTCATACATGAATTTGGGAATTAATTAAAGTACACATTTTGTTAATTAATCTCACATACGAAAATAGCAGTTTTCCTACAATATGCTAATACGATCAACTTTAATAACATTATATGCGATTAAGCTGCTTTAAAATCAACCGACTGAAACAAAAGGCCAATAAAGATGTATAACATTACAAAATAATTGAGGCAATGATACTTTGTCTATGGAGTGCTCAATACACAAATATGTATAGGTAATTTAACATCGTAATGCTAAAAGTATCAATTTAGGAAACTCATCCGTTTGCCAATTATACTGTAATTATGAATAAACGAAGCAATATATTTCTTATTAAAACTGAGTTGCTGTAAAATATATTTCCCTTTCTTTGTTCAGCAAACAAAAAGATGTATTATATATTCATATTTAGGAAAATCTTTACAAAAATCCGTTCATCATAAAAAGTTCAATATTAAAACTAAAAATACATACTGCATCTATCGTAAAAATCAGTCACTATTGAACGTGCAATATTAAACTTTCGCGAAATTATATATGCATATAATTTCAATCAAATGATAGATTGAAACCCGAGCCACGCACAATATGTTTAAAAAGTCATACAATTGCGCATATAGTTATACAGCTTAAAATCCGAGACATTCACAATATTTTGAAAGAGTCATGACAACATTGATGTTAAATCTTATTTTGATGGCGTTGGTAGCTATTTTTGTTCTTTTATTTAGGGAATCTTTTTCGTAAATTAATGCGTCTATCATAAAATTCAGCCACTATATTGAACGTGAAATATTAAACGATTTGTTATAAATAATCTATGTATACAATGATACAAAAAATAGCTTTAATTTAACATCCATGCAGTGAACAATATGTTGAAAGAGTCATAGCATTGTCGTAATTTGTATCAGAGGGAGTTTTGATATTTAACCACCAACATTATTATCGAACTTATTACACCGTCAATACAAAATTTTCTTACGTAGCATGTGAGTCGTCCGCTTTGATAGTTTCTTACTTCCAATCTTCCAAAAATACATATCTTTCTTCTTAATTGTTTCATGCTTTCTACAGTCTGCTATTTTTTTTTAAATAACCCATAAAGCACGGCGTCCTACAACGCACCACTTTTAGAGCCACATCACGTCACTTAATCCTACCTATTGATTAAGTATTTTTTATTCTGTAATCATATATGAAGATACCCTTTTTTCATCAAGAATCGGTATCAAACACCCAGAACCAATTCAATTCAAAATACATAAACACACACACACAATAAGAAATTGGGAAATAGCTCAGAAGAGTTCATATACATATATATATATATATATATATATATATATATATATATATATATATATATATATATATATATATATATATATATATATAAATATATATATTATATATATGTATATATATACATATATATATATATTTATTTATATATATACATATATATTTATATATATATATATATATATATATATCTATATAGATATATATATATATATATATATATATATATATATCTATATATATATATATATATATATATATATATATATATATATATATTTATATATATATATATATATATATATATATATATATATATATATATATATATATATATATATATATATATATATATATATATATATATATTTATATAAATATATATATATATATATATATATATAAATATATATATATATATATATATATATATATACTTTAAACAAAAATATTGGTTCTGTTATTGTCTTGAATTACTAGAAACATGACATATTTGATGATTGTTGAACGATTTTCATAGATTAATATATCATACGACTCTATTCTAAACAGAGGATATTGAGCATACTCAGCAGTTTGTTTTAAAACGACTGGTGAATTAAGTCTATCGTAAATACTGGCTTAATAAGTTATATTTCTCAAGAACTTGTTAATCTTTACACTACCAATTGTGTCTAAAACACATGTGCATTTTTACGGAACATTTAAGAAGGAGGCTTTGAAACAACAGCTTTTTAATGATTCTCACACACAATTCTTCATAATGTTAGTTAACATTCTCAATAAAGTATAGTTTACCTGTCGGCTAACATACCACCACATTAGTTTAAGTGATAAATGCTCTAGTAAATATGATAAAACTCTAAAGGCATTCGCGTCGGTGCAAATTTAAAAACGGACTAGTGATGCTATTTCATATTATTTTGATATCAGATAATGCCATGGAAAAAGTTATCTTCTTATCCAAAATTGGTCAAGTTATATCAATTGATTCTGATATACCAGATAATATCCTCGGTAAAATTGTTCTTCATATCCGAAAATGGTCCACTCCCCTTAAGAAAACAGTACAGTATTTCATCTGTAAGGTATGAAATTATGTAAATGAGGTCATATAACCTTAACACAGAATGACGTACTTAATAATCCAGCACAATCAAGCAGTTTAGGGTAAAAATACAAAAGTAGTGTGTATTTATCGTCAACCTGACACCTAAGGAATGAGTACGCGTTTACAAATATTAATCATGTTTGTATTTGCCAAAGCTGAGAGTGGGAATTAGTTGCAATGCAATTGAAAAAAACCCCATATAAACACTTTTTATTGCGACCAGCATATCACCGTCTTCTCAAAAAAATTACTGCACAAAAGATCATTTAAGTTATATGCATTTTCTTAAAGTACGATTCAAAGCTGGGAAAAGTTCATATATCTTTAAAATGAAAATTCGGATTTGTTTATTCTATAATGCAACGACACATTAAATGAACACACTGTCACCCTCACATGAATATTTGAAAAGTCATGTCAGCGGCTGTTTCAGTTTGTATCGGTTTGATTATTGATCATATGGATTAGGACACTCAGTCCAGTATACCAAATATAATGTGATTGTCTCTAAGTTGGTCCGTTATTCGTAGAACGGTAGATAATTGTTTAATTTACGTGGAGATTATTCATTGTTTAACTCTTTCTGAGTATCAGTCAAGACCTCATGATACACGTCCATTGACTGTAACATTCAAATGCACATTGCTGAATACAATAAGAAAATCACATATCACAAACAAAGAAATATTGTAAAAATCTTATTAAAATTTTATGCCAAAAATATTGATTGAGTATTACGTATGCTTTTACATCTCCAAACCAAACAATCTAAACTAACAGCAATTAACTGGACTGCCTATATACACCGCTTGCACTTATCCAAAGATGTATACCCGAGTAACAGGGGCAATGGTTAGGGTTTGGTGCATGTTCGTCTAATACTTTGCACTCATAGCAATCATGAGGTTTCTAACAAAAGAGTAACACTTGATTTCGTAAACAATAGGAACAATAACTACTACAGAAATTATAACTATCTGTGATTTTAGGAATCGTGCAATAAACTAATCCCTCTTTTTCTTCAACTATTCTTAATTTTTGTAAATTTATTGTGGATAAAGAATTGAATTTAAAATTAGATATGAGTATCCGTCTGAAATTCACTCAATTTTATCTTTTTTAATCAGCCGGTGTATGAAAAATGGCTTCCTCATTTGTTTTACTCAACATCTGACAAGTACGATGTAAATATTTACGTACATGTTTTCAAAAAATATTGTTTCCTTAAACGTTTTTGTTGCATTTTAATCACTGATCATCACGAAGTAACTCCTTACATTTATTCGTGAATAGCATACATTAACATATAATTAATTTGTGATATATATATGTTTATATATTTATATATATATATAATTATATATATATATATATATATATATATATATATATATATATATATATATATATATATATATATATATATATATATATATATATATATATACTGTATATTTTATATCATACATATATATATCATATGTGTATATATATATATATTTATATATATTATATTTATATACATAATACATAGATATATATATATACATTTTATAAATTATTATCAATCTTGTCTCTTGGTTCTGATGTGATGGTATAAGGAGAAGCATATGCAGTCATGCCTGTGTGTGTATGTATGTGTTGGTTTGTGTGTACAGTATGTCTGTGATACATGCCTGTTAATACGATATCTCAATATGGTGCACTATTATTTTGTTACATGATTTGATATTCTGTGTTGTAGAATGTAAATAATCCTTATTGTTTTTGGTGGTATGTTATGCAAAATCTTCAAGTAGTCACATTTTCAGAACCGCAGGTCTGTTCTCTTTTATATCAATTGTAGTTATGCTGCAAGCTAGTATGTATATGATCATGGAGTAAAAACTTCAAAGTAAAGTAATATGCAAAGTAGGCATAGTAGCTCATTTTTTGTCTAGTTTTTCTTATTTAGTGCTTTTTTAGTTAGCATTTTTGTTTAATCCTACAAATCTTTTTTATAATTATTCCTTGTAGTTTGTTTTTGTAGTTCTCCTAAGGTGGGGTGGCTCTGTAGTGACTCCTTTATGTTTTAGATAACTACTTGGTGTCCCATGGTTATTGTCAGGCTCCTCTTTCATGTGGCCTTTGGCCCCCTTTTTCCGTGCTCGTTCCTTGTTCCTCGTCCACTACTTGTTATTGTCCATGTACGTGTGTATCTCTATGTTTAGCTTTGTAGCACTGCCTGTGTTGTGGAGGCCCAGTCTCTTAAGTAGCCAGTTTCAGTTCAGGCAGGAATTAATGTGACTTTACTGAAAAGAGCTCCTTGTTAACACATTATCTCAAGAACAATGCACTGGAAATTTGTCATACAGTATTGCGTACACAGCTGTTTGTGGTCTGTTACCTGTTCTCTGTTGTTTTGGTGGTTAGATCTTGCATATTAATTTGTAGGTGGGGCTTGAAGTAAACATCTTCTGATAACTCACATTTCAACAGCCACTTGTCTGTTTGTTTCATATGGATTGTAATTATGTTTTTAGCTACTTAATGGGGCAAAAAGCTTACAATTTAATTTAATATGCAACATAGGTGGAGCTTAATGTGATTATTACTGAAAAGAGCCTGTTAACATGTTATCACTGGAATGGTAGACTATAATATTTTCATATTTAGTATACTGATGTGTTGTGATCCATAGATGATTTTTATTGCTTTTGGTGGTTATGTCATGCATATTAATGAGGAGGTGGTGCTAAATGTAATGTTCTTGTTAACACTGTATTTCAGAAGCCATACAGAGGAATTGTGTCTTATTTGGTAAATGGGTGTGTTGTGGTATCTTCATGATTACTTTAGCCTCTGGTGTGGATGTTGTAGATACTTAAGTGTAGACGAGGCAAAATGATTTTTTTAAATGTTGTTAATTCCACAACCGTGCATCCAATCGTAATCAAACTTTGTATGGCAGTACTGGCATTAATTTAAAAAAATATACATCTCTTTGAAAATGGTCTTATTAATATATTCATAAGAGTGCTTTGTGTTTCTGTATGATGACTAATTTATATGTTAATTTAAGGAATATCATTGTCAATGTGAAAATGCTGTATGATTGGTGAACATGATAGTATCAGTTATATTGTATTATAAGCGTTTTATCTTATTGATTTACATAGGGGTGTTATGCAATATGCAATGACAGTTTATATGAAATTTGGTACTCTTCAAGATATGTAAAAAGCATCAGAACAACTAAACATTTTGATTTTCTGGTTACTTCCGTCAAATCTAACTTGCATGGTGTAGCTTTAGGTACATTCATAATGTTTCTTTACAATATTCCTCGTGTACGTTTATGATATCCCTTTCTCAAAACATATACACACTTGGGAATTTCCAGAGAAATTTTTGAAATTGTAAAGGGGTAGTAAATGAAAAAGTGTGAGCCTAACTAAGTAATCTTATAATCTTGTTTATAATTTGTTGTGTTCTGTAGCATCAAAATTATAATGCATGACATGATAATAATCCATGATTTAATATAGTTTTGAATGATTTCTTTAAGTAACTACAGCAGTGGCTCAGTGGTTAGTGGTTGAGTGGAAAGTCCTGGGTTTGATTTCCATCCATCCAACTGTGTTGTTTTCTTGGGCAAGACACTTAGTTTTTCTTGCCTTAGCTTCACCAGGCTATAAGAAAGAGTACCAGTGTTGCAGGGGAGTTTACCTGCAATGGACTGGCATCCTGTCTAGAGTCACATACTCTCATACTCTTGTTCACCTTGAAAACCAGGGATATGCACTATCTCTAGAACCCTACATTGGTTTGGATGGATTCAACCTAACTATGTGAGCTACTGAGTTAGTTTGTAGTCTTTAAATTTAATGACTTGAAAGTGACTACTGCAGAATTAGATATTGTGTAATAACTCAAGTCCCCTTTCACCAACAAGTTTGACCCAACTCACAATAGGTCAAACAGTATTTGAGAATGAAGTAGATCAACATGAGACACTTAATGTCAGACATTCATAAAAAATCACCTGAGGAAAAATATGTTTTATTTTTTATTTTACAATGATAGGCTTATTCCACTCAACACAAACATAAATTTCATCAGAGGCATCAGCTTGGACTTGCCACTGTATGCTATTATAGTTTTATAAGAGACGTTTCCCATTAGGCAAACAATATCTCATTTTGATACATTTTTTTTCTTCAAGGTCTGAAAACTGTTTAAGGGCACCTTTCAGCAGAGGGGTTGCATGTCCAAAGACACAGACTTCGAACAGCCTTGTATCGATCAGATCCCAAAAGACAGCAGTTGAGGAGAATAACAGCTATAAGGAGGAGACATAATGTATCTTCACCTCTTGCACTATGGCATATCGATGGGAATCATAAGTTAATCAGGTAATCCTTTCTGTATTAATTTTCATGGAAGTTGGAGCTCATAATAAATCCTGATTTCATATGATAAAGAATTGAAATATAAACCAACTATTTGCAACAATTCAATATCATCAGTTTCATATTAGCATCTTTGGTGTTATGGTGAGTTTACAAAAATTGCTTTAACTCTTACAAAGGGTGTGCAAATTTCCATAAGATAGAAAAACATTGGTTTTCGATTTCTGGTTGATGATTGACATCACATTCTCCCTGTTTTAAAATAAAATGGCTGCTTTCATAACAGTATGATTAATTGAAGTTGCAAAAAAGTATTACATTGCTCCAGGAAGCACGAAACTTAAAATTTGTTACTATTCACATCACATATGATCCTACCAGCTTCTCTTAGATTTTCAACAAGCTTGGACATGTTTCAAAAAGAATTTGAAAACCTACCTCTTCATGATGCATTTAACTAAACTCATGTTATTTTTGCTTTGTACATATATATATATATATATATACTCATGTTCTTTTAATAGTATGTTGTTTTCCACATAGTGCCATGAGCACCTTTTGTGCAGGTACCGGCGCTATATTAGGTGTTCAATATTGTTATTAGTAGTAGTAAGTATTCTTATTGTTATCGTCATCATCATCATCATCATCATCATTATCATTTTAATTCGCATTAGATTATCATTATGATTATGATTATCATTAGTATTAGTATTATTATTAATATTAATATTATTATGAACTTTAATCCACAAGAGTCATGGTGTAAAGTTTTGGAATTTTATGAAGTATAGGCCTACTCCTCATTTAGAAATAAAAACTGCTAAATGTTACCAAATTCGGATGATTTTTTTTCCAAAGGTAAATTAATGTTTTAGGGTGTGTGTTGTTGTCTGTGTGTGTGGTTGCATGTGTGTATTTGGGGTTGAGGTCCTGGATTCATGAACTGGGGTCAAAGGAGAAGGATCTTATTGTGACTGTATGTGTACATTTTTTTGTATCGCGTATAAATGAAAATCTGTAACAATAATTGGTACCATACTTGGTGCAGTACTACAGGAACACGTGCCTCATAGGTGTTTGGGGTCAAAAGCCAAAGTTCTCAGATCAGGGTTCAAATGAAACGAAAGCAAGGGCTTCATTTTTTACAGTTATATATCATTTTCTACAAAATTGAAATATTTTTTAGGCCAAATGTGTGCTCTAAAGGCAAGTTTGTGCCACTTGAAACTCCAAAAGTTAAAGACCCATAGCTACCTGATGTTATACCATACTACCTGTATGTTGTGCCGTGGAAACTGCGTGGTTACTAGTTGTCCTATACATGTACCATTATGATTAATCCTCTATTATATAAGATGAACATTGATGCCAGCTGAATTTACCCTTTAAAAGAAGTATTAATTGTGTACTTAATCTGCCTTCTAGTTCAGTTCTAGTTTCACTTCATTTTTTGTTATGATACCAAATGAAAAAGGAAATCACAATTTGGCTCTTGAATATTGGAATTACATTGTTCTTAATTCATTGTGCAGAACTCAGTACAAAAAAAGTTTGTTGTTTTACTCTGATTTAGGTGGGGGGTTGTTGTCCATGGTGGAGTGGATGGTTATAGTCGCTGCATTATGTACCTTAAGGCCAGTAACAACAACCTTGCTGATACAGTACTCCAACTGTTTGAAGAGGCTGTTGAAGCATGGAGATTACCCTCTAGGGTCAGGGCAGACAAAGGTGGCGAGAACATCAGAGTTAAAGAATATATGGAGAGACATCCTGCCAGAGGACCTGGTAGGGGGCGTTTCATAGGAGGCTTTTTTACAGTGTAGAAGATGATGGCATACTAGACCCTTCTAATGAAATTGACATTTTCTGTCTACATTTAGTTTTCCTCCCCCGATTGAACTCCCTTTTACAACAGTTTTCACTAGATTGGAATCACCATGGTATGAGGACTATGGGCAGCATGACTCCAACCCAGGCATTCATATTTGGTGTGCAGAGAATAGCTAATCAGCAGAATCAGATACCAAATGAATACTTTGAACTTTACAATGAGGTAAGTAATGCAATGTTTTAATTAACATTTTTTGCACCGCAATTGACAACAAATGCAGGGTTATGTTAAAAAATAAGTTTACTGTGAAATTACATAAAATATATATTCAAGCAATTTATAAGGATGCATAGGATATCCACAAGATAGTGAAAATAATATTCCTGTTCCTGTCGGATCTTTTGAAACTCTAACCGGATCTTTTGAAAAATCATCGCCATGATTATCTCTTTAAGAAATGTTGGAAGTAACTTGAATTTACGTAGCAACCTTCAAAACCTTAAGGAATATTCCCATGGAATTTCAATTTAATATATTTTATAGAGGACAATAAAAGAAACAAGATTGGTGAAAAACAGTTTAATAGTTTATTCCTAAAAGAAGTTATGGGATTTTAGAGGTATTCTTGCCAGCATGAAAACAACTTTTGTACTGAGTGTAAGTCATTATGATGTCATCCGCCACTTCCTGTATAATTCTCTATGTATTTCTTCGAAAATTAATTGCTTGTTTTCTAAATTATTGGGAACATTTTTTATTTCAAAATCTATTAAGAATAGCGAAGATAAAATTTGCATTAATGTTTTCCAATCTGTTCATGTAACTTTCGTTTGAATTATTAAAAATTGGTGATTGATTTTCAATGATAGTACATTAAGATTTGTTCAGGAAAAGCTAGTATACCATCATGATAGCATAGACTAATTATAAAAGTCATTTTTATGTTGGCATAAAAAGTCTTACAAGTTTTTTAAGGAATGGGATATCAACATGGTTTTATCTGTTTCTAAACAAATTCTTTATCAGATATATAGAAGTGAAATTCCAAGGGAATATTCCTTTAATAAAAACTACAAAGTAAGGAAAGATACTGTTTAACATAATATTGTATGCACTCTGAACTTCTGTTAAGAAAAACAACAAAATAACATCCACAGTAAAGTAAAGCTGTGAAAACACTTTTTATGTAGAATAAACTAAATATGTGGAAACGTTTCTTAGTCTTTAATATTTTCAAATGTGATACAGTATTGGCTGTGAAATGACTAATATTAAATCTCACAATAGCTGTGAATAATCTCAAGGTACATACCTCAGATATCTTTAATAGTTTCCCCTGAATATTCTACAGCCTCACTGTGTTTCTTCAAGTCTGCTCTCTGTAATTTTCACTATATGTGCCATGATTTCCCCCCTCATACACACACACACATACCCACAAACCACAAGTTGTGATAGTTTTTAATGGAAGTAGATGAGTCTGTATAACCCCTTTATTGTATACCTTCTGTAAAATTTTCTGCCATAATTCAGGCTTTTTAAATGATTCCACCTAAACAATTAGAAAATCCGTTCTGGCCGGATTTTATGTAGGATCTGGTCAAATCCGGTTCTGGACAGATCAAAAAATCTGGATCCGGTGTATCCGTACTGTTTTAGAACTCAGGCTTAATTCAAGGAAATTAAAATGTACTTCATGCTATAGAAAATAATGTAATGGCCACATGGTGTTTAATAGCACATTGATGAGTTTGCAAGCATTTTATAATGATATTTAAAAAAATGTCACTAATGCAACTTGTTTTCAAATTAGCATTTGGGCGGTTTGTCTTTTTTTTATAAATATTATTACCAATTGGTTTTTTAGGTGCTCTCAGAAGAATATGGAATTGATTGGGAGGCACCACTACCTATGCACGGTTGTGAAGATTGTGTCACAGTTCCATCACTTCAAGTCCCTTTAGCTGATGGAGATGAGGATTACATAAGAAGTGTGTTATATACAGAGTTTCCAGACATTTTTGAAAATTGATGGAATATCTGTTCATACATCCGTTGTCGTGAACTTCTGAATGAATTATTTGTTGATTGAGATAATATTGCTTTTGAAGGTTATTGGACATCTCTTGCATATAATTGTAGGAGGTTTCTTTAGTGAGGAAGTGTGAAACTAAATGACAAGACAAAACTTTGAAAAAATGTTCATATTTGTTATATCATGTGCGATAAAAAAGTATGTTTGAAATTAATATGTAAAACATTTGTAAAGAAATTATTGTATTAGTATTTGCAGCATATTTTTGGGGTTCGAGTTGGGAGTTGTTCCCTTCTTTAACTTAAAGCAGGGGCGTACCTACAGAGGGGTGTCACACCCTGCCAATCCAAATTTCGTCTGGAAAACTATCCTGTCATGAATTTTAGGGGGTTCTTCCTTAACAAGAGTATCAGGAGAATTCATTATTATTTTTATAAGCCAGCAGGGTATCTAAGACTATACCATGGGTAATTTGACATCTTAAAGAAAATTTCCCATGATGATCAATGATTAAAACAAATTGATTTTTTTTAATAGAAATTTGTCAATATTCAACCAATTATTCATATTTCTAACTATTTAAAATCTCATGTTTGCATTTCTATTTACATTATTTGATCCAATCCTAACTATTTGCTGCCACCCTCAATTAGCTACTCTGATGGCTTAAATCATTTTTTGTTAATTCTCCTGTGGGATCATTAAAATATAAATTATTAATAGAATCCTCTGGTTCCATAACACAAGCAAATTTAAATTTGAGTACACATTACATCCAGGGCTGTAAATAGTAGGGCAGGGAGCAGTTGGGGAGGAGGGGGGGATTTACCCAACAATGTTTGCTGCCCATGACTTTTTATACAGGAGGTATACTGAGACAATTCACTCTTGCCGGAGACAATAGCCCAGAAGAACATTGTGCCCCTTACATATTTTGAGCTAACTATATCCCTAATTACATCAAACCTATGTTACTTACCTCGCCAGCAATAAACGCAATGCTGTTACCCATTTTCAGTGTCTGAATTGGGTTGTCCCAACAATAAAGTGACATACCCTAGGTCCCTACTTCAGTGCTTTTAAATGTTCAGATTAAGAATTATTACCTCCACCAACGAAGTTGGATGGAGGTTATGTTTTCAATTTTCACCCGTTTGTCTGTCATCGAGATATCTCAAGAACTGTTATTGGATTTGGATTAAATTTGGTGTGTGGTTTTGTTACTGCTTAAGGACTGAAGTGATTAAAGTTTGAGAAATTGGAACAGGGGAAGGGTGGAAATGGAGGGTGGGGACATTTTGTTTTTCTGTCATCAAGATATATCATGCATTGATGATTGGATTTGGTTTAAATTTGTTGTGTGGTTTTGTTACTGCCGAAGGACGAAGTGATTAAAATTTGAGACATTGGAACAGGGGAAGGGTGCAAATGGGGGTGGGGACATTTTGTTGCCTGTTTATTTGTCTGTTATCAAGATATCTCAAGAACTGATAATTGGATTCGGATTGTGGTTTTGTTACTACTTAATAACGAAGTGATTAAAATTTGAGACATATTGGAAGAGGGGGAAGGGTTCAAATGGGGTTGGGGACATGTTTTTGCTGCTGTTTGTTTGTCTGTCATCAAGATATCTCAAGAACTATTAATTGGATTTGGATTAAATGTTGTGTGTGTTTTGTACTGCTTAAGGACGAAGTGATTACAATTTGAGACATTGAAACAGGGGAAGGATGCAGATGGAGGGGTGGTGTTTTGTCTGTCATCGTGATATCTCAATAACTGAAGCTTGGATTTTGATTAAATTTGGTGTGTGGTTTTGTTACTGCTTAAGAAAGAAGTTATTACAATTTGGGATTTATTGGAACAAGGAGAGAGTAGAAATGGAGGGGTGGGATATTTTAGGGCAAGGTTTATTTATCAAGATTAATTGAAACAGTAACTAGTATGCCTTTTGTAAAACTGACATCTGATGTATCAAGCATCTTTTTTATTCATGTGCAATTGTACAAGTTTTGAAACAAATTTGCTGATTTTATAAATCAGAGGACAAGATCTCATTTTCAACCAAGCTATAGTTTAATAATTTTTGTTGCAGAGACGATTTTTTCCCCTTTAGTCTATTGATTGCAAAGTACTATATACAAGAGTAAATATGCCGATGGTACAATTTCTTTTCAAGCATTTTTTTAGCTCTTAAATTGTATTTTGATACTGAAAAATATGTTGCTTTAATTAATGGCAAGATTAAGCACTTCAATCGTTTATGGCAACCCTGGACTCATCTAGTTTACTAAGTAGTCTATTTTTCATTGCTTCTTCTATTTTGCATCTATATGGACAAGTTCTATGATTAATTTGTTAACATTGATTACTTAATTCAAAATGTACTGACATTTGCTATGCAGTCATTATGTTACTAAAATTTGTTTTGTTAAAAGTTTTGGAAATTAAATAATATTTAAAAAACAGTTGAAACCTTCCAATGGAATGTGCTGAATAATGAGCTAATACCATAAGAGAACAGCCATACAATCAATTTTCTGGACTCGAAAAAAATTATGTGAAGTGGTCTCTGGTATCAAGAAATCAAAACAATTGTTTTTTTCCGTGATTGAGAATGATGGAATGTGATTCTATCCTGAACAGAGCTCAAACAATGAACGCTTAGCTTGATTTAAACTGAAGACAATGATCACAAGTGATGATTCTCAAGTGTATAGAATGTAGATGGCAATACAGATTCACAGTGAGAAAGAGATTGTTTGGGGTTATAACTTGGTGGGTCAAGGGTTTATGAGGTGTAGATTGTATTCCGGTGGGGAACGAACAGTGGCGGAGGTCACAGTATGCACTCTGCAGAGTGCTAAAATTCTAGTAAGTTTTACCATCAGTTACTATCATAGTCATGTAGGGGTAGTGTTTTTAACCTCCGGTTTTTTCCTTTCCTTTTAAGACTTCAACAAATCAACCACACATACTGTATATCTTAGTGAAACACATATATGAAGAGAGGATTTGTTTTCTGTAGATTGAAAACATTTATTGTACAAGAATACAAAATAATGTTCACCAAATTGCTATCAAATTATCAAGTTTGTTATGTTTTAAATTGAGACTTGCGAAATGTGAAATAAATAAGCACATACCTATTTTAACATATGTAATTAAGCAGTTGTATAGTTATAAAGCAAGGATATGGAAAGATCATTAATACAATGCTGATTAAATGATACAAAATGCAATGAAAGTATTTGTATTTTAATGTTAATTTTTGGCTATGCCTCTGTACCCCACTAGGGCCCTTGAGTGTACCCCAAGCTGGAAAGGTCAACGCTGACACCTCAATATTTAGCCTTACACCCCCAATAATTTTTTTAGGAACATCCCTGACTTGGAGAGGTTAGTTAATACAGTTAGTGAGAATGTGAGAAATGGTTTATATTTTGAAGGAAAATGTAGTGCATTGAAATTACCTTTCTTTGAGTGTATTTGAGATCAATTTGTATCACACAAGACGAGTAAGAAATGTAACTTTTGTCAGTAAAATTTAATTAATGAGCAAGTGGGGCTAAATGCAAGTTTATACGTATTCTTTTTTTTCACCATGGTATTTGAAGAAATGTAAAGTGTATTGATGTGAAGGTCGTCACATGTGGTCTGACAATGTACCCTATCCTTTTTGGTGTTCCTCATGATTAATTAGTAGGTGTGGGCAAAATCAACGTGTTATTCCAAATCCTTAAATCTCAATAAATTTATAATAAGGCCTTTTAAGTTTATTTACAGTTGTTAAGTGAAGCTAGGATTAATGACTCATTATCAATCATTGATAAATTCAATTGCGTTCATGTGTACCATGTAACTTTCACACATGTATGAAGTGCTTAAAAGATAAACTAGAAATATGCAGGTCTACCAAGTCTCACCTGGTTTGAAATAATTCTTCTCCTGTTTTGATTATATAACATTAATAATGGAAATTATGGTACTTGCATTAAAGAGAAGTTACTTATTTTATGAGGAAACAGAAAATAGTGTTTCTTTGATATGCAAATGAGTTAAAATCTATTGTTATGCAAATCACGTAATTAATATGCATTCATCAGTTCAGCACCCCACATGAAGACCATAATATATTTGACCACAACACCACTTCTCATGATCATCCATCACTGTGCATGAGAAATCAGATGAATTGTTTCCGTTATGCCAATGAGCTAATTAGTATGTGCACAGAACCCCCTGACCATGCCCACTTTGAATCTATCTTATGCCAAAACCCATATGCCAAGTTTCACGAATGTACATTACTCTTTTGTAAAGTTATGACTTAATTAGGTCTCATTTAAAACTACTGTTATGAAAATCACATAAATAGCGTGCATTTATCAGCTCGGCACCCCACATGAAGAAAGAGCATTATATATTTGAACACCACACCACTGCTCATAATCAATTTTTATTCTTTATGAAAATCAGATGAAGTGTTTTGTTTGTTTGTTATGCAAATGAACTACTTAGCATCCACACACAACCACCAACCAGGGATGATGGAAGGGCAAGGGGGCGGACTCATAAGAAAAGGCACCATGTCTCTGAAAAAAGCTCTAAATTCGGAGGTGCACATAGAGCAAGTTTAGATGTTATACTTAAATAGCTTGTCCACATAACACTACTGTCACAGTTGCACAATGCCAAAGATTTTGTACATACCTATTGATATTACACAATAATGACTTTACAAAACTTGAACAAGGTATTACTGCATGAGAGCTTGCATTCTTGTGACTTGATAATCCAATGAAAGGTAAAATATGTAGGGATGATAGGCTATCTAGGACTATTCCTAAAATGTTCTTGACCTTTCTGGCATCCCTGCCCCTTACCATGCTCACTTTAAAGCTACCAGTTCTTTGCAGTCCTCATGATCATGCATAATGTTTATGAGAAATTAAATGGATGAAGTGTTTTTTCTTTGTTATGCAAATGGGCTATTAGGTATGAACACACAAACCCTAGACCATGCTCAATTTGAACCTATTTTAGGACTTTACTCCAAAATGCTCAGTTTCACCAGTGTTCATGATTCCTACCTAAAGTTATGAGATCAGGTTAAACAATTTTCATTAAAACCTATTTAACCTTCCAGTGATGGTTTTGAGTGAGCTGCAGATCCGGATAGTAACACGAGATTTGAATCAAATTTTCATGGACATGTCAGTGAAATTGATTAAACTTAATATTTTAATCCAAATAAATGACAACGAAGTGGGTTTCTTTCACTTTGTATTAGTTTATAGTCGATAAAAGTATACGGTACACTTTTTTGTATAAAATCACACTTAAGGTAAATGCATGAACTTCTAATAGTATAAACAATAAATACTATAAAGTTTAAACACTATTTACGACATCAGATGAAAATAGAATAAAACACAAAAATAAAATGTCTTAAATTTTCAAGGATACGAAATATATACCATTTATACAGGTAACTTAAATGGGAAGATATAGCAATGTACAGTATCAAGGCATCAACTATAAACATGTACAGTATCAAGGTATCAACTATAAAAAGGCAAGGAGTGTAAAAATGGACGGATGTAACTCTGTTATTTATATGCTTGACCAATTTTGAAGGTTCATATCCTGCAGCCAATGAATCCCTTCTTCCTAAAATAGATATGGCTTACGCCAATAAAATCCTAGCTAATCCACAAACCCAGCCTACTACGCAATCAAAACCTTGAACAACGTACACCAGCCTTTTTAAAACAAACAAAAAACCCTTCGGAATACACATACAAAACCACCTGAAAGCAGCTAACAAGATCTAGTATTATAGCCAAACTCTCCTGGCCAAAGAGAGCCTATTGGCTTTCCTACAAACTATGTCCTAGGGTTTTCGCAGTACAATAAACCAACTACATCCCGTCTTTCTTAAACAAATTTAACCAGATAAAAAAAAAACACTTCACAAAATACTAACATATCTACACAGATAGCATTCACTTCTGGTGGATACCAAGCCACGTTTGTATTCAAGGCTATGAGAATGTTGATACTAAATAAAATGAACATCAACAACCACATTATGAAAACCTGGCAAGAGCATTTGCACTCTAACAAACAACACAACTTTTCTCAATCAACCCTATTGCTGGCAACAACAGAAATCTCCAGGGCCTCTCATGGAAAGATGAAGTTACCATCACTCAAAAGGTTTAGTTCAGTGGTGAGGCATGTCCATCTTATAAGAAAGAGGACTTCAAAAGAGAAATTGGTGACGAAAGCATTCAAAAATCTTATTTCGTTAAGGAGATAATGTTACAGCATATCTGTGTAGAAATGACTGGTGTAGTAAGTCTTCTATGGAAAGTTGGCGTCTTCATCCTCACATTCTTAAGAATTGTTAATGTATTTTAAAGAAAGATTTAATTAGTTCACTATTTTATTCATTCTTCTTCAAAAAAAATTCAGGTGGTATATTATAAATACCCTTCCTAGATTCAGTTTTACAGCTTTTTTAACATATCCCATGGTGTTTAAGCCACAAAATCGCAGGACAAAATATGATAGAGCACAGACGTTGAGGAATCTGAGGCTATGACATCACAACTAGTTAACATAATAAGATTTTTTAATGCTTTCTTCACTATTTTTTTCTTTTGAATTCTTCTTTTATATAAGATAAGACTTGCTTGACGCCTGACCTTATCCTCAGGTTTTGAATTTGGTCATTTTGAAGACCTTTTTGTACCACTTTCTTTGTATAAAAAGAAAACCAAAAAGTGTTTTTTTTTATTTAACAGTTAAGACACTAATAGAATATTCATTTAATAAATGAAGAATGTTTAAATCTGCAGATCTACCTTAAAAATGGTTTTTAAATAGAAACAACTATGATATGCTGAAATAGTACATTCTGCTTAAAAACACAACCCTAAATAAACTATACATTTCATTTTTTCAAGGACGTTGAAAATAAAAATGAAAACATTAAGTAAAACTAAGATATGAAGTATAATAAAAAATACAATACAAGAGAAAAACTACTGAATGAAAGAAGAAAGCAATCCATGGAGTTGCTGAGAGTGACGCCGGAACGATGAAAGGGCAAGGGTGCAGACTCCAAAGAGAAGGCACCATGTCCCTGAAAATGTTCAAGAATGGGGGGTGGGGGGATTGTACCAGTTTTACATTTAATTTTTACTTTATAATCTTAAATAACCTCATAAATAATATACCTAACATGGATACAGAACACGAAATGATACCATCATCAGCAATTGTCCTGTTTGGCTTGTGAATGGTCATTATCAGTCAGAAATGTTTCATTCTCAGGTAAGATTATAGCTCAAATCCCAGAACTTCTTCACCATGGGATTGAGCCTGAAGGGGGCCCCTGAACTCCACAGCAACAAGACGCAGCACTTCGCTTTGCAGCACTTCGCGCAAGCATTAATGTGCTCCTTAAAAATTCTAGCACCCTACCCTTTTCTAAATCAAGCTAGGGTCTAATATATATATATATATATATATATATATATATATATATATATATATATATATATATATATATATATATATATATATATATATATATATATATATATATATATATATATATATATATATATATATATATATATATATATATATATATATATATATATATATATATATATATATATATATATATATATATATATATATATATATATATATATATATATATATATATATATATATATATATATATATATATATATATATATATTATATATGAATATATATATATATATAATATATATAATATATATGAATATATATATATATATATATAATGTAATGTAAAGGTAGGTGGCCATGTAGAATAGGAGGCATAGGCAGTTATTTGTCTAAACAGCAAAGTGACTACAATATTTCATTCTCACATATATGTATATGTGGGTGATGAGAAAACAAAATAGCAAGAAACGTGGGCATCTTAATTGCTTCATCCCTCGTTTATAGCTTACTTAATTCTAAACTTTACTTATAGTATTAAAATATGAATA
Organism: Chiridota heheva; assembly: GCA_020152595.1. NCBI lineage: Eukaryota > Metazoa > Echinodermata > Holothuroidea > Apodida > Chiridotidae > Chiridota > Chiridota heheva. The sequence continues at coordinate 37,983 of JAIGNY010001939.1, read as the reverse complement.
CCTTGAATATTTCAATCAGCTCTCTTTGATATGGCTTACACGTGTGATACTGCAATTAAATACATAAGAAAACTAATTGTACAAGATAAAAATGTAGCAAGAAAAATAAATGGGAATTGCAAAAGTACAGATCTTAGTATGGACTTCCTAAATGTTAGATATTACTTGCAAATTATTCCATCGTACATCAACGCTTAACCATTAAACCTGGATCGACAATATTATTGTCGATTTGGAAGTGCAATCTTTAACAAAATTAAACGGGACCATAATAAAATCATACACTGGTGATTTTAGTATCACTTAAAAGTAGATCTTTCATAATGAGTCTTTTTTTGAGCGATACATTCAATTTTGTTTGCGTAAATTGTCAGAGATTATTGCAGAATTTTCATATTTTGCAAAAAAAATGTAAAAAAAGATGGCAATCCACTGACCTTATCGCCTTGAACGTTCATGACTCATTTGACCTCTGACCTTTAATATACATGATCCAACTTGTGCAGGGAATAAGTTCACATCACCCTATACCCTCCCAGGCTCCCACCAAGTTTCAACTTTGATACCTTATGGGTTTTTTGTACACGCGATACAAAAATTTGTATTTTTAATCAATTATTTGACCTCTGACCTTTAAGGTACAAGATCCAACTTGTGCGCGACGCAAGCTCACATCACCCCACACTATCCCATTAAATTTCAATTTGATAGCTTTTATGGTTTTCTCTCTACACGCGACACACAATTTTGAATTATTTGACCTCTGACCTTTAATATACATAATCCAACTTGTGTGGGGCATAAGTTTACATCAGCCCAAACCGCTACACCAAATTTCAACAGGATAGCTTTTACTGTTTTCTCTGCACATGCGACACAAAATTGTGTATCTTTTATTAAATAATTGACCTCTGACCTTTATGTTCCTTGACTTATGCTGGTCACATTAAATTACAACTTGATGGCTATTACAGTTTGCTCTGTACACGACACAATTTTTGGTATTTTCAATCAACTATTTGACCTCTGACCTTTATGGTACATGAACCAACTTGTGCGGGGCACAAATTTATATCAGCCCACCAAATGTCAACGTGATAGCATTTACGGTTTTCCCTGTACACGCGATACAATATGTTGTACACTCACCCACCCGTATGTTGCAACAGGGTAAAAATGAAAATAAATCTTCAAAATAAAAAAAAGGCACTAGCAAAATGATATTTCTTTACTTAAAGTATTTAGATAAGTATAATTGTTTACGTCTTATAAAAAGATGTCTCATGCCTAGCCATATTTCTGAAGTTTTCGGTGAAGTGTGTCAAATTTTGTGATTCTTGGTTCATTTTGGAACATTGTTTTTAAAACCATGAATTAAAAACTGACAATTGGATTCAAAAGCTTTCTGCACCTGCACAACGGTTATGTAACAGTATTTCCATTGCTATATTTATCACATACATAAGGTTATTGTAAGTCCTTGCGAAGCCTCTCTCTGATCCATAGTTTTAAGAGCATTTCAGAAAGTGTATAATCATTTGTTGTACAGGTAACAAGAATGGCGGACCACAAAGCGCACTTCAAAATTCAGGCAACAAACTCGACATGAAGTTCAATGTAAATTCCTACATCATATTTTAAATAGGAATATTACTTCATATGTATAAAATATTATGATCAGAAAAGACCTATAAATGCCATAATTTCCTATTAGATGAACAATTGCTGTTAGTCGGTAAAATTGATTTGTTGACATTCAAAATACAGAATGCCTGTATGCAGGCATGTAATTTTGTTACTTAGGACCTACCAGTTACCACATCATTTTTTGCACTCCAGAATTATATATTTTTTGTCATGCATGTAGGCATAAGTTTTTCTATTCGACATACAAAATTGTATCATCAAGAGCAAGGTGTCAAAACCCCTCATAATTCCTTCACTGGCATAACAAATACGGAAGTTAATTTTGTCAATTTACAGATTCATGCTTTTTTAACTTGGAAATTTGTCCTCATAATCTCACTCAGACAGCATGTAAAGGATTTTTTTCAATGGCAACGTTAACTTGTAGAAGTAGAACTTGGTCCATGCCTTTGTTTAAAAATGAAACATGTAGTTTTTGTATTAGAAATAAATATGCTCTAAAATGTTGCATCACCTTTGTAGAGATGTGGTGCAGCCCAAGTTTTTCTTTGAGAACGTTAATACTCTACATCAACTTTTTACTCAGTTGCTTGTTATGAATTACAGAAGAGCATTTCTGCCAACTGCACTTTTTGCCATTCCTTACCGTCATGACAGTACGGCCTAAAGGGTATGGCGGAAAGGCTCATAATATATCGGTACTAAAATGTTGTTTACTTTCAATTAATGTGAACTGAAAAGCATTTATAAGAAAATAGATACAGTGAATGCAAACAATAAGAATTAATACAGATATTTATTATTTGACTTTAGAAATGGACCACAAAAAAGGGCCCGAAAGATAAATAAAAATAATTGGTAATACTATGTTAAGTACCAAATATCATTAATTTGAAGGAATACAAAAAGGGATACGTTTGAATGTGATCCCTGTGACCGTAATGTAGCATAAGCCTAGTATAGGCCTATTTGAAATTAAAACTTCATATTTTGGCGGCAATGCCCGGCTACCTTGTTTACACTAGTACCACAGCACATCTCCACATTTCAATGTAAACCAAATTTCGTCCTAGCTTGCATACAAAATATAAACTAACCTGTTTTATGGCACGATGTTTCCAAGAAGGCCTTGGTTTCTTTGCAGGTCGTTGTTCATCAAGGTTAGGTTAAAACTTGTAGCGGAATGTGTGCTGGTTGTAGCCTAGTAGTAGGCTACTATTAATTTACAGCATAGCCTAGTACCAGGAACGTCTGCATCGGGCCTAACGCTAACGCCCAGAAAACTCTAACCCCGTTTTAATGTGGAACCCGACCCAGGAACCAAAAAAATACGTTTAGAAAGTCCAAAATCTGCTTGCAGAAGTAGGCATGCAGACTGGCAGATAATCCTCAGTAAAGACTAAAGTGCTCTCCGCAAATCACACTGCTTTTCATAGGCCCTGTAAATTATTTGTAGTCCAAGTCTAACGTTAGTTAGATGCACAAACGTCGTCCATAAACGTTTCATTTTCGGATTCTTTGGAAATTTGTATCTCTCATTTTCATTACTACACTCTCCTACGACACAATGAAATTACATTTTCCTTATTTCAGCTGAATTTCTTCTCCTTCCGATGTCAAAATCACATAAACATTACTTGTAACTGCACCGAGTACAGTACGTCGTCATGTTGTTGCATATGTTAATGGCAGGCAGCACACGAATCGACTCACTATACCTACGTCATGTGACGTCATCAGCTACTAATCCGAAGAACTTTTTTTTTCTTCAAAGTTGATAGAAATTAACATTTTCTTTTCCTCGATAAAAACAATTTAATGAAATTTAGCAAACGAAACCTACATTTTTGGATAGCAAATGATCCAATTAATCAATTAAGAGCCAATTATAAATCCATGGCAGGCCCTCTTTAAGTGTTAACTTAATGGGAAAAGTCCTGTGAGTCAGAATGAAGAATTCCCGGTCCCATAGCCACCTCGTCTAACCTCAGAAGACTTAAAAGGCTAGAAAAAAATGTCACAGCATAAACAAAACCTGCATGGTAGGAGCTGCAAGGAAGAAAATTGTTGGAAAAAAGTGAAATTTTATTAAGAACTTTCAACCAGTTCCAGCAATGTTGTGAAAATAACGCACTGAAAAGAAGTGAGGGTTATTAGAGGAATTATGGAGGTCAGGGCAGGGCTGTAAATATGTTTTTAAGATTGGTTAGAGGTGCGTTAGAATCAGGTCATTGGACCAGATTGCATATTTATAGCATGAAAGGTAAGGTATAACTTGAAGTAAATCTATGAAGTTAGCAAAAACTAACGCCTCACTTTCGGCCGAAAGCTCCTTTAAACTTTCCCCACTGCCACCCCTCACCAAAAAAAAAACATAGGAAAATGTATCAAGCAACACCAAAAAATGTACTCTTGAACCCCAAATCAAAATATTCAAAACTGATCTGCGGGTCAGTAGAGAATTCAGTTGACATTGGAAGGATCAGAACATTTGAACATGTTGTTACCCTTGGTAGACATACAACTGCATGCTGAAATGATATTGAAGGCTTCGGATCACTGCCACATTGTGGCAAAAACCTCAATCCTGTTGAGAATGCCAAAATATCTTCAAAGGAAACTGATCTTTGGCCAGCTGCAAAACAAAAACAAAAATACATTGTGGAATTAGCAATTAAAACAAGCGTTGCATCGTAATCACGATAAAATGCTGGGCTGATTGTTTTAACAGAACATTTATTAGTTTGTTTGTTTGTTTGTTGGTTTGATGAGGGCTTAACGGCACCACGACAACGAGGGTCAAATTGTACCTGAGAGGTTAGATCATTCTAGAGGTAGGAAGGAAAGGAAACAGGGGAGAATTTATTAGTAATCCTACCTTATATGACTATATAATTAGTTCTTGCACTTGGTATATCCATAACTATTACAATAACTTGAATAGATCAGTTTACAAGATATGAAATGAATCCTAACTTCAAACAAAATATGAGAACTTCTAGATTTTACCCTAAAGCCACACCCACTAATTAATATGCATGACATCATCACCAAACATAAACAAGTATAATGGGTTATCAGTGGACCAAATTTGACCTTAAATCACATGCATCCTTCTTAAGATTTATATTTGTAAGTTCCTTTCAGCAAAACAACATCCACCACACATATGAATGAATTTCAACAACTTTATATCACGAACAGGTACATTAAAAGCTTTCATAGTTATATCCACTATGGAACCAAACATAAACAATTATGACAGACCCCTAGGTTAGATGCTTCACAGGGGCGCCCCCTCCCCGCCCATTTTCTGATTTTTGGTTCGCATGCGAAGCATAATGCGAACCTATGTAATGGTGATTTCGTTCGTAGGGCCGTCCACAGTGTTTCCTGAGATTTCCTCAGAAATGTTAAAAGTTTTTTGAGAATTCCTCAGAAAATGTTAAAGTTTCTTCAGAGTTTCTCAGAAAACGTTAAAGTTTCTTTTGATATCCTTATGGAAGGTTAGAAATTCCTTACACGATGATAAAGTTTTTCAGAGACACTTATGACAGAATTGAAGACTAATTTCCTTAAAAAGTCTACAAAACATTTGATATTTCCTTAGAAGATAACTGTAAAATGATATAATTTTCCAATATACTTCAGAGATCCTCAAGCATCTCTCGTAGCACTGGAGATTTAAAATCCTTAAAATGCTTCAAAATATTTGGGCACCAACAGTTGTATTGACATGATTATTAATGACATGATTATTAATGACATGATTATTAATGACATGATTATTAAACTCTGCCTCTATTATTGTGGTCATTTGCATAAAGTTGCTACAGTATATGAACTGACCAGACTTTTTTTATTCAGTATGCTCAGTCAGGGAGTGTGACAGGATGTGACTACATATGGACATAGGGAAGGACGCCATGTGGGACATGGATGGGGGCCATGCGGGACATATGATATAATATATACCATGTGGTATACACCAAGGACTATATCAGGTATAATTATTTAACTCCGCCTTTTTTCTTATTCAACAACTCATTTTCATACATATTATGCTCAATCAGGGACTGTGATAGCTAGGATCAGACTTCTTATAGAGCCTATGGGACTTCATGTGGGAGATGGGGTGGGATGCCATGTGGGACATGGGGTGGGATGCCATGTGAAACAGGGTGGAATGCCATGTAGTATATAAGGTGGAATGCCATGCAGGACATAGGGTGGAATGCCATGGGATGGAATATGATGCCATGTGGATCATAGAGTGAGATGCCATGTGGGACATATGGTGGAATGCCATGTGGGACATATGGTGGAATGTCATGTGGGACGTATGGTGGACTGCCATGTGAGACATACTCGATGGTGGAATGCCATGTGGAAGATATGGTGGAATGTCATGTGGGACAAAGGCATGGGATGGGATTTCATGTGGGACATCGGGTGGGATGTCATTTGGAACATGGGATGTGATCCATAGGGTGGGATGCCATGTGGGACATATGATGGAATGCCACGTGGGACAAGGGATGGGATGTCATGTAGAACATGGGTTGGGATGCCATATGGGAGATATGGTGGAATGCGATGTGGGACAAAGGATGAGATGGGATGACATGTGGGACATGGGGTATGATGCCATGTGGGAGATATGGTGGAATGTTACGAGGGACAAGGGAAGGGATGCCATGTGGTACATGGGATGCCATGTGGTACTTAGTGTGAGATGCCATTTTTATAATTTGCCGGGTCATGTGATATGGGTGTCAATTTGCATGAGCATGCGAACCATGACGGTATTTACCGTTCTAGTTTAGATTATTATTATTATTTATTTTTGTATAATTTTTTTTTTTATTGCTTTTCAATTTTTGGCACAAATAAAGTACTGACCAGTTTTCAGAGGAGGAGAGGTCCATCTTCTAACTAGGAAACAAATGGCATGGGGTGTGGTTGCATATTTCCATGCTAAACCCTGCCATCATGCATATTAATGAAATTTGACAGCACAAGTGTGTACAATGTACATTAGTCTGACATTATCATAGCAAGTATGTCACAAAATGGACAAGCGGTTGATAAATTAGTACTATGTTAATAAGTTTAAAATAAGCCCTGCCCGCCCACTAATTAGTATGCAAGCTACACCTTCCCCAAATTAATAGGAAACATCTACGGCCATTAGCTATCCATGGACGAAATATGACATGGCATTTATCTATAGTGCAAGAGATATGGTGTTTACAAGCATTTTGCGACATTTTCATACTAAGCCCCGCCCACCATTGATATCAATGAAATATAATTCATTGACAGCGTACCCGTACATGTAAACTATTTTCATTATTATAGCAAGTAATACACGAAACAGATTGGTTAATTATCACTATTTAAAGCATTTTACATTTAAGCCCTGCCCACTCATTATTGCAAGAAACTGCCCCAAAAATTATACGGCATATCTAGTAGCCATGATCTATCTGTGGGCCAAATATGACAAGACATCCAACTTCATGTCATTAGGTATTGTGTTATTAAGCATTCTGCAACATTTCCATACTAAATCTTACCCATCCATTAACATGCAAGATATTGCCTTCAAACTGAATAATAGGGTACATCTACCGGTCATGAGCTATCTGTGTCCTAAATATGACTACAGTTCACGAGATATAGTGTTCACAAGCATTTCTCCGCATTTGCACACTTAGCCCCGCCCATTTATTAATATGCAAGATACTGCCCTAAAAAACAATAGGCCATATCTAAGGACCATGAGCTACATGACATGGTATTCACCTACGGTTCATGAGATATCAAGTTTATGAGCATTTTGCAGCATTGCCACACTAAGCCCTGTCCACCATGCATATTATTGAAATTGTTGATGACATAAGCATGTACATAATAACTAATAACATTATCTTAGTAAATATGCCACGAAACAGACAAGTTGTTGGTTAATTATCACTATTTAAAGAATTTTACATTACATTTTGCCAAACAATAAGGCACATCTATGGGCCACAAGTTATCTGTGAGCCAAATACATAGGCCTGCATGACCGCTTAGATTTGAGATGCCTTTGGTATTGAAATCAAAAATATATGCCAATTCCTGATTGAAAGTGCCCTATTGGAGTCACCAAGTGTTCTTTCCAACACGTTCTACTCAGCCCTTTTCTAAATGAAGCTAAAGGTCTTTTTGTAATCCCTGCCCACTCACTCATATGCATGACATAATTACGAAAAAACCAATAAGATACAGGATTAAAAAAATTTGAAATACCTTTAACTTGCCGTAGGTAGCAGATAAACAGGCTCATTGACCTCTCGTCCAGTAGCCGCCTAGAGCTACCCTGTTTAGAATATTCAATCTCGAACAGTCCAAGAAAAGATGGCACTGTAAAAGCCTGTTGAGGGCTGTACTGTATAAATTGTCTGCACTGTGGAAATGCCTTCATCAACTACAACAATGAAAATTAAACAAAAACAAAAATACTTCATTGGTATTCTATTTTATATGCAAAAGACAACATTTTGTGATTTTAAATCACAAGCAGCTACATAACTTGTACAATTTAGTATTGAAATTGTTTACTAAAGTGGTCCTCTTTCCATGAGGTCAACATATCTTTTAAGTATGTTATTTGGAATATTATATTTGTAAAACTATGCTTTTCTGAAGAAAAAAAAACGTGCTTTTTGCAAGAAAATCAAAATAAAAGGAACTTGTATTTCCATCAACCTTCACACACAAAAAAAGGGCTAATATCACAGTGGTGTCTTATTAGGCATAGGACAATAATTAAAAGATATATCACTGTTTTATAGACATATTAATGTTTATTTGTTTAGAACAAAAGTTATATTTAGAGATATTCATTTTATTTTGATTTTTTCTGTTTGTATAGTATTTTTATATTTTTGTTACTGTAGTGGAACATTGTGTGTTATAAGATCTAACCGATCTTTATTTGTAGTTGTGTTTTTTTCCTTCTAATTATTATTCTTGTAACTTTCTCTTCATTGTTCTCTTGTTAACGTTTTTCATTTGATATATTTCGTATTACTTATTTTCTTTTGTAGTGTTTTCTTTTATTTAATTTCATATTCAATTTCCTTATCAGATACTTTTTTTCATTGCTTTTGTTTTATTTATTTCATTTTTATCTGATTATTTCTTTCTCTTTTTAATTAACTTTGTATTGATTTTTGTTTGGTTTTTTTCATTCAAAGTTTTTTTTATTGTATTAGAGACTTTCTTTTTATTGTGTTTTTTTTTCTTCCTTTTTAATTCATGTTTTTTAGTATTTTTCTGAATTTTTAATTTTTGCCCAAACGGCCGCCCATACAAAACAAGTAAAACGTTTTAAAACAAATTGAAGACCTTGATTGACATAACACATTCCAGGCAAAGTAATTGCACAATAACTTATGAAACACAGCAATAAAGGAAAATAAGTGAGTTGTTCATTTCATAATTTCATTCCTCTCAGGTGTTACAGAAATATGTTTTGCGAATTAAAGATGAAGAAACAAATCTCAAAATTGAATGTTTTATAGCCCTGTTTACATCTTTACCTAGCAATAAATATTCTGATCAAAATATGGCTTGAGACACCACAGTTTATCATTATTTTAAAGCGTATAATTTCATATATAATTATGATATCAAACAATACAATATACTTTGCAGTAATCTAGTTATTATTTTCATGCAATCCTGTTTTTAGGTTTGTTATTGAATGTTTACTTAAATTGCATCCATTGCTCAAAACAAATATGAACTCAACATGTGCTATTATTTCAGTGATCAAAATCAGTGATCAAAACATGTTTTTTTATTGGAATGCCGTTATTCGTTACGCATCATTCTATAAAACATTTTCTTTTAACATTTGTGGACAACAGCAGCGTCATTTGCCTAGAAGTTAGAACCTCAGTTACAAATAATGTGATTATACGCAATATTATAAACGCCTATGCCGTATTGTCTTTTTTGTTCTCTTTTCAAGGGTGACGATAAAAATTTGCTGTAAAAATCATGATTTAGACATTCTGCAGTCACTGGTTTTGCGTATAATTATACGGATGTTTCAAATGTTCTTCGTTCTAATTATATCAACGAATACAAAGAGACACAGAAACATTCACACGAATATCCAAAATCCATCCTGAATAATTTTTGTGTTTCGTTACTGAATTAACAAAGCACGTAAAGACACTTACTTATCAAGTTTATCTCAAATTAAACCTGATTAATCACATAGGTCGATGCGGTCACGCTCTCACGGTCTATTAGTTCAAATTCAAAATAAATGAAGGATACGTAGGAGAATTCCCAGGAGAAAATTCCAGTTGGGATTTTTTCCAATTGGAAAAAATCCATATTGGAATTTCGGTCGATTTCCAACTGGTCTTGCTCATTTCCAACTGGTCTTCGTTATTTCCAATTGGTCTTCATTATTTCCAATTGGTCTTCGTTATTTCCAATTGGTATTGCTTATTTCCAACTGGTCTTGGTAATTCCAACTGGTCTTTGATTCCCAACTGGTCTTGGTTATTTCCAATTGGTCTTGCTATTTCCAACTGGTCTTCGTTATTTCCAATTGGTCTCATTATTTCCAATTGGTCTTCATTATTCCCAATTGGTGTTGCTTATTTCCAACTGGTCTTGGTAATTCCAACTGGTCTTTGATTCCCAACTGGTCTTGGTTATTTCCAATTGGTCTTGGTAATTCCAATTGGTCTGATTCCCAACTGCTCTTCCTTATATTCAGCTGGTCCCAACATGGTCTTATTTATTTCTAACTGGTCTAATATTTCCAGCTGGAATATATAAACCAAATCTTCTGGAAACAAATCTTACAGTACAGTAAAAATCTTAAAATCCAAATGTTTATTTACAATATTAAAATTAGAATAAAAGCTAAAACAGACAATAGTGTTATGGAGTTGTTTCATTTATTCAGATTAAGGGATGCACTATATTTTAACAATAAATATATTTTAACAATATAAACTATGAATAATAAATATGTTAATATACAGTACCTACAGATCCTCTTGCACAATAATTACTGGATGAAGTAAATGTAGATTGTGTAAATGTAACAGTATAAATATTCTGATAAATGCAGTGATTCATCTAATCCCAATCTATCCATATCACATGACTAAAACTCTCTTACTGGAAATCAAAATTCCTAACTTGCTGTCACCTCATATTGTAGAGACACGTACCAAACAACACACTGCAGAAAAAAGATTTAAAGGAGACACAAAGTCAGACACAACCATTACTTTATCTGAGGATAAAAATCTGAATAAATTACCCAAACCAGCAAGTTCATATGATCTCAATTATCCTCATTTTAAGTCAACACATAGAGAGTGCCATGTTAACCATTACTCTACCACGCGGCGATATTATCGCCGTTTTGGGTGCCCAATCTTGGACTCCGCCTACCGAGTGCTGGTAGAGTAAGGATTAATCAACCCGCGGCAAGTGTGCCAACCCAAAAATATATGCAGCATGATCCCGGTGGGCAGCCCAGCGGGTCACTGAAGCGGAACGAGCTAGATTCTGCTGCTTGAAAGACAGAGGACCCTTCAACAATCAGCCCTTGATTAACCTTCACTCTACCACGCGGCGATGATATTATCGCCGTTTTGGGTGCCCAATCTTTGCCTCCGCCTCCCGAGCGCATTTTCAGAAAAGTGCTGGTAGAGTAAGGATTAAGTGACATTTTTTACTCAATAAGCTCATAAGGAATTAATGTATTTTTTAATGATTTTACATGAAGTTTTCTTTCCAGAATCATGAACGCTTAGTTTTGAAATGTTTTGGTAATAACATGTGTACACAAACATGTCCTTGACCCTCACACCATGAAAACAGTTCTCATGGAGTAGAAATTTAGATACGAATTATAATTTAAAGAGAAAAACATCATTGTTGAGTTAAGGACTTCACTTCCTGCATGTTATGAAAACAAAATGGCTGCTCCCATATAATTATCAAGGGCTTTGTACATATGTTTTCCAACATGTCCAATACAGTCCAATTTCCCAACTTTTATCCAGTTCTGTCAATCTCCAAATAGTTTTTTGAACATCAGTGAAAGCCTTGCTGTCCCCATCAAATACCCATGTAAGCATACCTCATATTATGCATGGCAACTGACCTGGTGGAAACAAGATGCTAGCTGCGGCTGTTTCTACAAATACATGTACTAGTGCTACTTCCATCATAGTTCTTTTGACAAGTTGGTTTGTGAGCAGAATACTAGGCCTTGTACTTCTCACTCTCCTTGTTCCATTTTGCACAGGAACTACACTCTCCACAAACTTTTGAAAGGTACACACAATCTATGACTGCCCCTGTATCCATTACGATATCAATACATACACTGTACATGGTTAGCAGTATAACCCGTCTTTGACCATGTCCCATCAAAACTGACACATACATCAATCACACTTGTGTTACTTATTGTATCATCCTCTGACATGTGGAGCTTCCAAAGTCTTGTGTTGCAGCTCTCATTTCAGACTGGACCATTTCTTCAGAAACATTGAAAGTTTGTGAATGTTTTGTGCATATGAATTGCCAACAACAGGTGGCTGCATGTTCATGATGGCATAAAAATCTACAAGTCCTTAATGGCTTGTTCCAATTTCTGTTGCAGCAACAGAACTTTTGACTATTTACATCATATGGCTTCCCATTCACCGCAGTTGAAACACTTGGAGATGTAAAAAAGATTCCCCTTGCTTGCACACAGAGCAACACAAAAACAATTTGCTGCACATTCCATTTCGAGCGCCTGGATCCTCATGTAGCAAAAGATGACCTGCAAGTTAAAAAAAAAAAAAAAAAATTTTGTATTTTCTAGTTTATAATGACCTGAATATTAATTAAGCTTGGATGATATTCACTTTCAGACAATATCGATATATTGCTAGAAATATATCGAAATATCAATATGCAAATTGCAAGACGTCACATTGAAATAATATAACTGTTTTGTATAAGGTAATCTTGCTCCAGCAAAAAATATTGGAAAGTACAAATTTTAAAGTAAATTTACAAAATTGAATGGAAAATATGTACAAAAATTTTCAAATAAACACCCATTATTCTAAAACGAATTGTTTTTACATTGTCTCTTTCTCAAAAAATAAATCACATAAACATTAAAACTCCATCATAAGTTTAAACATACCATTTTTTTCACTATTTTCGTGGAACTGGTATATAGCTTTTTGGGTAAAAACGGGCCAACTTTACCTTTGAATGCTATGTCCCACTTGTTTTGAATTTCCTACTGAGAGGGCGTCATTTTTGCACTCGTTTTTTTAAAGACACTGAACATGCAGAAGTCAATCAATATTTATACAAAATGTCCTTTGCTACTAAACATCGGACGAGAGAGCTCAGAAATCAACACATTATTTGTACTTGTGCTGCTTACTGTACAGAAAGTCTGATCTGTGAATGGACAATTTAGTGGGAAATATCTTTTAGTTTTGAGGATTAAATCTTTTAGTTTTGAGGATTAAATCTATTTTCAGGTAACAATTAAGGGCTTTTGCACATAAATTTGGGGATGCAGTATTCCTTTTGAGGAATTTAGACTCAATGTTTAAGGATTTAAAATCTCATTGATTGCAATTGCTCAACCATCACAAATCATGAAAATTAACTAATATTATTGCACAATGTCCATAGTGGCCTGTACGCATACAGAGTACAGTACTGCATATCCAGAATTAAGAATTTCCTGCCTGTGGAACATAATTTTAGGTAATATTTATTGAAATATTGATGACTTAATCAACTCTTAACATTATTGACAGCCTGCAACTTTGATATTATTACAAATTACAAACTTTTTGTGGCTCTAGAGTGAGGAAAGGTGCATGTTTGGTTGTCATGTTAACTTCATTATTAGTTCATGTATAGTACAATATCGGTGGAAAACATATCGATATATCGATATGACCCTTAAACTCAATATTGACCAAATCGATATGGGTCAATATAGGAAAATGTTGAAATATTTATATATTGCCCCTTAATATTAATATAACAAAAAATAGGTAACACAATATCGAGTTACAGTTTCTTTTCACAAACAATCACAAGCAATGAAATGATTATAATATTGCACAAGTTTATTCTATAAAAATAACAAAGTAAATATGATTGAATGTTATCCCAAGTCCTGACAAACATCAACTTCAGGCATTGTGGAAATTTCATTATAAACTTTATTTATTTTACCTTTTCACATAGAAAGTAAAAACCTTTTTTAGAATACAAGACTTCACGGTTTCAGTGACGTCGAGGTCAGTCTGGTAACCTTTGTTCGCACTGCACAGTAATGCATAGGGCCTCGACCAAAAATCATCAATAACTACATGTATCTTTAAATTTCACCTAAAAACACGAAAAACATATTTTTTGGTAGAGTAATAATATGCAAAGCCTTCTGATTGTTAATAAAACCAAATTTATCCGTGTCCTCGGTAAGAAATGCAACTTGGTGAGCTCAAACGGCAAATCTTGCATGCATGCGTCATTCGGGCTCATTCATAAACTTAAAATTATAATGCCAAGTTTGTGTTTCCATACTGACAAAAAATATCACAGAAAGTCCCAAATTTAATTTGATCATACTAAAAATCTATTTTGTCATTTTACGTCAATAATTATTTACTTTTTTCGGATGATCTAAATCGTAATAATTTAATGTATATCTTAACCGGAGCATCTTTTAACAAAAGGACAACAAAAATGCCCACAACAAAAAGTGTCTTAGATAAATGCATGAAAAATCATTTTCTTACTAAAGAAATCACAACATTTAATTGGCTGCATCGCACATACGGACACAAATCTGGTAGAAAACCATCTCGTCTGCAGGTTTAGTGTGTAAGGTATCACGTGATCACAACTTCAGTACTGGATTGACCGTGAAGTCGTTGAAACCATGAAGTCGCGTATTGTAATCCCTTCAAATTTTGTCAAAAAACAGTGTAAATATGGGCCCAAACATATATCGCACCCCCAATTTGTATTCGTATCTCTGCGTTATAATTATATTATAATCTCTAAAATTTGGAGAGAAAATTCCTTTAACAATTGCTTTTGGAGTTATACCTCAAAAAGGCTTAAAAGTGTAATATTTTAGTTTGAGTATTCGGAATGACGTCACAATAATGTGCGTCAATCTGAACAAGCTGTTTGTCGGGGAAAAAATCATTTTACCATTAGGCATTACAATACATCCAGTGTGAAATCGGTCAAGTTTACAGGCCTAGTAAATCTCTACGTTCGCTTGGGTATTTTTGCAGGAAATTGTTGCAAATGTGAAAGAAATATCATAGAAATTAAGTTTGAAATATATGTATCGTGCCTACATACAGTAGAAACTAGAATAAAGCGTGGCGTTCACTTGTGCACAAATCGGTTTTCACCGACAAAGAGTCCCTGATGTTCAAAATGCTTAGATGACCAAATAGGCCTACTCGAATACGGAATAGGTCCATTTTTCTTACGTTTTGGGGTATAATCTGAATTTCCAGGTTCCCTATGCTAAAAAGAATACAAGTTCAAATACTCCTTCGTTTCCCCAAACTAAACCGCCAGACAATGTACATGCACTTGTCTAAAGTTTTAAAGCTAAACTTACTAAACTGATTTTGTTACACTTGGTTGGCGTTCATGTACTCCAATAGGATTTTTGCAGACTTAACTTACTCAGATTCAGAAATAAAAATAGGCCTAACGTTTGGCCTAACGTTACTCACCTCCATTGCAAAGATGTGCTTGCTAAAGAGCAGAAAGTGATCCCATATCCATGTACGGTATCCTTCAGGGCACAAAAGTCGATCTCTTATATCAGATGATGTCCTTTCATCTTTATGTGAAGTAGAAGCTAGGTTTATCTTCCTCTCAGAAGCACAAGAAACCTTTCTTTTCACCCCGCTTATGCTAGTTTCGTTAGGTTTACAGTTACAATTTCACTAGGGCCTACACAGCTTGCCAATTCAGATATTGCTCTCACTTCCATTTCCAGTGTTACTTCGAGTTGACAATTCTATTGCATTTTCCTTTAAAATGACACACCATTTAATTTTCTATTGGTTCCATGTATTTCTTTGTTCTTTTTTCTACCCATCTTGAAGGTCTTTAGGCAAATAAAGGTATTTTTATCCAAGGATGACAAAGATTCAAGATGATGTTCTCAAAGACATTTCCACAGAAGAACTAGGTTGTTTTTAAATTGAAATGTCTGCATTGCATGATGGGATAGCAACTGTAATGAGGTAGTAGCTTGTTATTATGGCTGCAGTCCAGTCTCCAAGTCAAAAAAGTGAATTTCCAAGCTCAGAAACTTAGTTTTGTGACTAAAAAATTGCTAATTCACTTCTATGCAGTTTTCCATTCATTTTTTGTTTGGTATGTTATTTTTGTTAAAAGTTCATGTTGAAATTAAGATGCACTAAATGTTGAATATCAGTTTAAGCAGGGCCAAAAGTGTGGTAACTAACAAAGAATAGTAATGTATCTGCAATGCTGGTATGTAGCTTTTGTTTTCATGTGGTACCGGCAAAATTAAATTGACAAAATTAAATTGTTTAAATCGCCATTCTGGCGAGTGGTCTGAATTCTTAGTCACCAATTACTCCACTCGCCATCAAATGTGTCATAACATGCATACAGTATACGCATTATTTACGTTACAAGTGTTATTTCTGCTTTAGGTAGGATAAAAAAGCTGTTGTTTGAAAGGTTTTTTTTTTTTTTTTGAAATAATAACTATCTTTGGGATTATTTATATATCCAATTGTTCCTCATATCTTGTTCCACAAGAACTTCATATGTTTCTATGTTCAAAGTGTTACGTGCATAGCCTATAGGTCTACTCCCCAGCTTGGAGAGTGCAATTTGTAAATAACTCACTAAACCTTTTTTGCACTTGCAAATAGTGAGTTGGCGAGATAATTTTTCGAGGCTTGGGTAACGGTATGTAAACCTTGGTTTACATTACTAACATTACATATAATTGTGACTGCATGATTCTGAACGTATGGAAATGGCTTTTAAAACATGGTTTCCTATGTTGTGATAATGAGATGTATTTAAACAGACTTTACCTGACTGTTCAAATATACGTAATTCTGTAATTTGTTAATTGTCACATCAAAATTCAAATTCAAACAGGTGCCCGCTTGAACTTCAAGGTCGTGGTTAGGTCGATGTTGTAAAGCCTTGAAATAACAATATTCAAGCAAGGAATTACCACGTGACACAGTATAGTCCCTTAATTCAAGACAGAAATCGGCATGTATTGGTACAGTGGTAAGCCTCGTACAAGTAACTTCAGGTTTAAAATTTGCCAATTTCCAGAATATTTTGGTCAATTTGCCAAAAACTGAGTTCAACAAAACTATCAATCATAGCGATAATTTACTGAAAAAGAACTTACTTGTTGATGTTGGTTCGTACAAAATGGAATCAGCAAGACCTATTCTCCACTTCTCCGCAATTATTTATGTTTACCACACAGCCAGACAGCAGTGTTCTTTGTGTAATATCTCGAAAGCGTAAAGTGAGGCAGTCCCTCATTACCTGCACGTATCTCGAACGGAAAGGAAGAAACGTGTGGGAATTGCCAGGTAAATTGGAATTTTCCCACGCTCACTCATTGGACAATATTATCGTTGCTATTACACAATTCCTCGTCTTTTTTCTGTATATCGCATCATTTAAACAGGGAGGTTTAAAGAAGTGAAAATTCACTGAAAACAATGAAACAACCTGGGAAGTGACAGGCATTTTTAAACGTGGTGGTGCACCTATTGGTAATGTTCAAAGAAGCAGTTATTAAAGGCTTTAAAAACAGAACGATATATGGTGATTCCTTCACGGGCCTACATAGTTGTAATTTATTTCAAATAGCAACTTCATGGCGAGGCTTTGAATAAAAGAAAAAAATAATATTGATAATATTCCTGCCAAGCCCACTAGCAGGGCATGAGACTCTATTGTGGTAACATTGAGTAGAGGTTGCTGGTGAGAGAGCCACATAGTAAATATTGTCCACTTGGCGCTAGTAAATGAATGAAGGCAACAAAACCTCTTCCATATACAGTAGGCTACGGTTTTGGCAATGTGAACATGTCAATTTAGGGACATAATAAAAACAGTGCAGATTTCTGACATAAAAAGGCCAAAATCACGGATTGGAATGTATTTATCATTTAAATTAAAGTTCAGCGCTCCCCCTCCCCCTTTCAACTTTCAAAAATGTTGTGTAATTGCATTTTACCATTTTAACGGTTTAAAAATATTGGGTTGGGACAAAAGTTTGGTGGGTCAAAACTATAGCTTACACAGTGTCATCGGAATTGGGGGATGAGGTGATTGGGGACTGGATGCTTCACCCCCCCCACACGCCCCTTTCCCCAGCAATTTGCAGACCTTTAATGAAATCGATGCCGTATTTTCGCCGTTCGTTATTGCAAATGAAAATATCAATAAAACTGCTCCCCGATCCACCATACAACTGCCCACGTATACAGAGAGGTAGCACATTACTAAGGACTTCAGACCCCGTGCTAATTGGGCTCAATGAATTCACTTTGCCCAATGCTTGTATTGCTACATGCGTACCGTGATCGGCCATGCATCGTGAAATCAAGGAGGTGTAAAAGTAGTACTTCTTTGGTGAAATTATTTGAGAAATGTACGTTATACACGTTGCGCTATCCGTCACGGGGGAAATGGGATTCCACCCTCCCCCCCCCCCCATCCCTACCCCTTTCTCCCTCATTTTGTTTTGAATTGCCCTTACAAATGTGCTAAATTTGAACTCTTTATCTTGGGAGGGGTCTATCCTGGGAAGGGGTCTACGACCCCCTCATCTTTTTTAATGCTTGCTACGCAACTGCATGCTGAATTACTTGCATTGATAGGCTAAGTGGGGCATTGTGCCTTTCTAAGAATGAAAATCGTAGGTTAGGCTAGACAGTAGAAGAAAATTGATATTGGTTTTGATCAGGGGACAAAAATCCGGAAGATTTACCAGAGACACAGTAACACAGGGCCCAACATCCAAAGGCGGTGGAATCCGGGGACTTCCCCATCACACTTATTTATTTATTTTTTGCAACTTCCGAAAGTGCCCTTTAAAATATTAAAGGAAGCTCTATTACAACTCTTGGACAGTTGGAATAGAAACAAGTCGTGAATATTTCTCGCGTATTGCATGCGCACATACCAGCATACAGTTATTTTCTAGTTTTAACTCTTCATGTCTGAATGTCTTATAAAGAAATACTAGCGCCAAAGACCGTTATCTATCGGTCAATTATTGACATGATTGATTTGAGGCTAGAACAGTAATGGTGCTAATGAGCTGAGGGTAGGGCAGAAAGTGGGAATTTCAGGGAACCAATATATATACCCCACCGTACCTCACTCAGTCACTGACGTATGACGGTAGGAGTAAAGCACGTAAAGAGTATAATTTCATTAAAAGCCTTTTTTGTATAGATATGTGCTGGTGTTTGGCCCACTAGAAGGTCTTACATATGAAAATTACATATTTGATATAAGAGTTGATAACAACTGAATAAAATGAAAAGTAAATAATGTTCATTCACATGTAACTTCCAAGAAACTGACAAAAATACTTTCAATGCCGTACTTGGAGTTTTATTGAATGCTTGTGTCATTATGTTCTTAAATGGAGAATCTGTATCTCCCAGCAGGGACGGATCCAGAGGGGGCCATGGCCCTCCTGATATTTTTCCGATGATACTTTATTACCATAATTCTTAGTCACGGCAGCACGGTTTATGTACATTACTTTTCAATTTTCGGAAATTTCTTCAATGTTTGGGAAATCTCTTTCAAAAGACCGTTGGGAAATTTTCTTTTATTCTCGGATTCTCGTGCAATTTTCGGAAATTTTCCTTCATTTTGGGGCAATTTCTTTCCGATTTCTGGTAAATTTTCTTTATTTTCCTACATTTTCCTTCATTTTGAAGCAATTTTTCTTAGTTTTTATCAGTTTTTTATCAATTTTGGGCAATTTCCTTAATTCTCGTTCACTGTTTATGGAAAATTTGCTTTAATTTGGAAAACTATTTTCTTCAATTTTCGGTAATGGTAAGTTTTATTCAATGAATTTCGGAAAATTTCTTTCAATCTTTGGGAAGTTTTTTTTCCAATTTAGGCAATTTTCTTAATTCTCATCTAACTTTTGGAAAATTTCGATTTTTGTTAAATCTCATTCAGATTTCGGAAATTTTCCTTCAATGTTTGGGAAATTTCTCTACAATTTGAATAGGAAATTTTCTTAATTTTCGTGCAATTTTCTTCAATTTGGGGCAATTTCTTTCTCGATTTTCGTTAAATTTTCTTCAAATTTCGGGAAATGTTTCCAAATTTTACCAAAATTTCCCAATGATTTATTTTGCTAATAATTTCCCAATCGAAAGGAAACATGCAACAAGCAGGTGGAATCCTTTCTCTGCTCCCCCGGGCCGCTTATAAAACACTGCACCCATGTCCCAATGTTCCATTAAGCATGACAAAACTGCTCATAAGACACGTAATCACTTCATGGTTTGGTTTGTTTTAGCCCCGGACATTTTATACTGGCTCCGTTCATGTCTCTCAAGACCCCCTCCTAGGAATGTATGGAGAATTCTCTCTCAGACGGGGGCGGGGGTTGGAGATCCGAAAAATTCCCAGTTACAAGCAGAAATAATGTTGCACTGCTAGATTAAATAAATCTAGAGATGAATTAACTTTAAGTTTCTTATTTTAACCTAGATTTCAAGTTGTTCATAATCTGTTAATCGGAAAATAATAATTTTCGGGGAATTCTCCTCATTTTTGAGGAAATTTTCTTTTCCGGGCAATTTTCTTCGATTGTACTGAGGAAGATTATCCTCAAGTTTCCTGAAATTTCCTTTATTTTCGGACTGTTTTTTCGATTTTCGGAGAATTTCCTCTCATTATCAGGAAATTTTGCTCATTTTCCTGGATTGTCGGCCAATTATCCTGATATTTCTATTTTCTTCGATTTTCGGAACATTTCTCCCAAATTCCGGAAAATTTCCTTCAATTTTCTGAACATTTTGTTTCCATTTTGAGAAAATGTCCTTCATTTTCGCAGTTTTTTTGTTCGATTTTCGGAAAATGTTCTCTAATATTTATTTTGCCAAATGTCGGAAAGTTTTCGGGAAATTTTTTCAACAGTTCAACGTTTGGAAAATGTTCCCAAAGTTTACTAAAATTCCCAATTGTCAACAGGGCAGAAAGCATGCAATCATGCAATTGGCACGACCGGGAAGGTGAAATCCTCTCGGGAAGGAAATTGTCTTCCGCTGCCCCCTTCTTACGCCTCTACCCCCTCGTCCCTACCACACTATCATTATTGGTCACCAGCGAAAATTCCTTTAAAAAGAAAAGCCCTGCCTATTCGTATCACTGTACCCCTCCAAACTGCCAAATGGGTTTGGAGCGATCATTAAGACCCACAAAAGGGTTAAAATGCAAGTGCTTCCGGGACTTCACCGCCTGGACCCCACCATCTGACCGTACCCCTACGCTGTGAACTTTCTAATACTAATTCCATCCACCCCCCCCACCCCCTCCCCAATATAAAATACCTTCTGACGGCACTGTTACAACATGACTGTTTTAGCTGATGAGGGCAGATCTGTTTGAAAGTGGGTGGGCGAAATTTTGGATTCTGTGAAATTCTGATCCAGGCCTGGTGACCGTAGTGGTGGAGGAGGATATTTAATTTGGTGATGAATAAGCCAAATGTAGGCCGAATTTATTCTCAGGCTTTGTGCAAAAATGAGACCAGAATGCCAGACAACCCAGTCTTCAGCGAGTCAGTGGCAAGTGTCCCATGATGTTTGTTGATTTTTTTTTTTTTTCATAATCCAACTTAACCGTACAGCGTAAAGGTGCTACACGCGAGTGAAATGGTTTTTTTGCTTGATGTTTGCGTTATATTTTTCTTTCCATCAGTTAATTAGATCAATTAATATAAATAACATTTTTTTTTAAATCTCCGTAAACAGGTAAAGGGCTGAAGGGGTACCTTTTAAACATTACAAAGAAAATGGGAGGGCCACATCAGTTTATGTCATGACAATGGCCCAAGTCCGAATAGTAAGTTTTTCCTGCATGGCCTATTTCAAAGATGTCCCACTTATGAAATGGGGTAGCTCGCACACTAACAAAGGCCTAAAAGAGTTTTTACAAATTATAAGCTAGGGTGAACAATTAGGTAGGCATAGGCATAGGTTTTTGTTAAGAGGAGGAAGTCCAATATCTCATGAAGGGTTGTTGGGCCTCAACTTTGTCTGTGGGGTAATTTAAAATAGTGTATGCATCACAGCGAAAATTTCACAATTTTAGTATTTTGGGGTGATATCTTGTTACTTTCTTTAATTAATATAGTGACAGCCACCCCCCCCCCCCCTTCATATAACCACATATAACCGCCGCACTAAAGTCTTTTTTGCATACAATTTCAAATCTTAAATTATGGTTGATATCTACGTAAGTCTAAAGCTAAATTGTGAGAAGTATTCCGTCTTTGCAAGTTTTGCGCAAAGAATATTAAACCTCATGTGCTCATGCACAAAAGTGAGTCAGAACTGATGTGCGCCCACTCCTCCCGCCAACACCATTCACCTTTTCGCAAATTCCTGGATCTGCGCCTGTGATTAGATCGAATATATAATCTGTGAAGAAATTGTTCCTTCTCTAGTAGTAGCACACTTGTCTTTTTTGATGGACAAAGGGCACTTTTCCTACTGAAAACTAGAAAAGGGGCACTTCGTTCTCTTTGAAAAAGCGCTTTTCCTCTCTGAAAGGGGCACTTTTTAAACTTTTGAAGAAAGTTGGAGGGGGGGGGGGTACGTGTCCCCGCGTCTATGTAAAAGTGCATCAGTATGCCGCAACATTTGGCTCTCTTGATTGCTTGAGGTTTTATTTCTTGAAAAGATTTCAAAATCGTAGCCAGCATTGTATATACGTGATAACGTTTTTCTTTTCACATACAGTTCTTTTCATCATACAAATATTGGTTAGTTGAAGGAAACCTGGTTTCAAGAGCGAGCACTGTTTATATTGGTCAGTACAAAATCTCAAGCACAAAGTTCCAAATTGTTGATGAAAAGAGAAAAATTAAGTTATAAGGTCAAAATCTACAGATATTACGTTTTGGGTTACTATTTCTAACAGGAAAAAATGATAAGATTCTTAAATAAGAAACTTAGATAACTTGTCGGGGGGAGGGGGTGTTGGAGGGCAAGTCACAACCAAAACATGCATGATGTGCACGATAACGTGTTTTATGAGCAGTGTTGTTATAATTTGCATATTGGGACAAGTGTGCAGAGTCGGGGAGCAGAGAGAAAGATACTCCCTGATTAGGTTTTCCTTCGATTGGGAAAAATTGGGAAATTATCAACAAAAAATGGAAGAAAATGTTTGGTAAAATCATTGGAAATTTAGTTAAAATTTGGCAGCATTTCCCGATAATTTATGTTCTATCGAAAAATGAAGAAAATTACTTAAATCACGAGACAATATTAGATTTGGGCCCCGCCAGTTAGTTAAACGATGAATTATCTGCTTTGAAATGTGACATGAGCAGGCCTATATATGTTAGTATGTGGGTCCAGAGATCAAGGGTTATACTCCACTCTTCAAATAAAAATGTCCACTAAACAAATTCAACTGTTCAATGGGGGCAAGTTTCTCTCAGTTGCACAACCAGGATTTCGACAATGGGGGGGGGGGGGAATTTGGTTAAATTTGCCCAAGTTTGTTAGAAATATCTTAAATATGGTTGAAAACGTCCTGGTTTGTTTATATTTTACCTAAATTTGGTTAAAAGAGCTACTTTTATTTTATAAATCGCCGTTAAAGATCGCAGATAGAGCTTGCATGGCCTAAAGTTTGCTAGAACTCGCCAATTGCATTAGTTTAGCTTGTCAAAAATTGTTCGGCCATTTAACTAAATTGGCTTTAGTCATTCACTTTCATCAGTTTGTTCGACACCATATTCACTAGTAGTATTGGACATTTTTTATGCAGAATTCCGATTATGAAGTCATATTTTCGGCACTCCTTCCAGCGTCGAAAGCAGGATACATCACTGCTGCCCATATTGCCGTGAAAACTACAGTAATTTGGTAATGTGTAATCATTACGACAAATTTTTAAACAGGCGCCCAAGCACAAAATGGTGCCTTCGGACCCTATATTCGGACCCTGGTTCAACGTAAAATTATTTGAATTCTTAACCTCCTCCCCCTTCATATAACCACATATAACCGCCGCACTAAAGTCTTTTTTGCATAAAATTTCAAATCTTAAATTATGGTTGATATCTACGTAAGTCTAAAGCTAAATTGTGAGAAGTATTCCGTCTTTGCAAGTTTTGCGCAAAGAATATTAAACCTCATGTGCTCATGCACAAAAGTGAGTCAGAACTGATGTGCGCCCACTCCTCCCGCCAACACCATTCACCTTTTCGCAAATTCCTGGATCCGAGCCTGTGATTAGATCGAATATATAATCTGTGAAGAAATTGTTCCTTCTCTAGTAGTAGCACACTTGTCTTTTTTGATGGACAAAGGACACTTTTCCTACTGAAAACTAGAAAAGCGGCACTTCGTTCTCTTTGAAAAAGCGCTTTTCCTCTCTGAAAGGGGCACTTTTTACACTTTTGAAGAAAGTTGGAGGGGGGGGGGTACGTGTCCCCGCGTCTATGTAAAAGTGCATCAGTATGCCGCAACATTTGGCAGAGTACGTCTCTCTTGAATGCTTGAGGTTTTATTTCTTGAAAAGATTTCAAAATCGTAGCCAGCATTGTATATACGTGATAACTTTTCGCTGTTCTTTTCACATACAGTGTACATTTTGTAGCCAATTATCTCCTCCACCCCTCCCCTCCTGACGTCGTGCCATGCATATATTTTTTTAACGTTTCCACGTGAATTGCCTATGCATGATAGAGCAGTCAGTAGAGGACAACTGGACAACTCGTGTAATCTTTCTTTTTAAATATTGGTTAGCAAAACATTGAAGGAAACCTGGTTTCAAGAGCGAGCACTCTTTATATTGGTCAGTAATAGGTAAGATATTCTCCTTCCAGCCCCGCTTTAAAGAATATTTGAAGCATTTCTAGCTTTTGATGCGCCGAAATGGCGTAAAATCAAGCACAAAGTTCCAAATTGTTGATGAAAAGAGAAAAATTAAGTTATAAGGTCAAAATCTACAGATATTACGTTTTGGGTTACTATTTCTAACAGGAAAAAATGATAAGATTCTTAAATAAGAAACTTAGATAACTTGTCGGGGGGAGGGGGTGTTGGAGGGCAAGTCACAACCAAAACATGCATGATGTGCACGATAACGTGTTTTATGAGCAGTGTTGTTATAATTTGCATATTGGGACAAGTGTGCAGAGTCGGGGAGCAGAGAGAAAGATACTCCCTGATTAGGTTTTCCTTCGATTGGGAAAAATTGGGAAATTATCAACAAAAAATGGAAGAAAATGTTTGGTAAAATCATTGGAAATTTAGTTAAAATTTGGCAGCATTTCCCGATAATTGATGTTCTATCGAAAAATGAAGAAAATTACTTAAATCACGAGAAGGTATAATAATAATACGCTTAATTTAATCATGCTACGTTTTTCCCAAAGAAAGCTCAAATTTGCGCTTATATACAGACATAGGCATGCTACAATATGCTTCACAGCCTCGTCTCCAGTCGAGTTCTCCGACAGCCAATAAATCAACGCACATGAACTTGGACTTCCAGAGAGTTTGATTGCCAGAGTCGCAGAGAGGAATCCCGGGCCCAGCCTGGGGTAGAAACTGAGATTCCGGGACCCATATAAATTGTACTCTTCCTTATTACTCGGCCCCCTCGGACACCGAGCCCGGGGACTTTCCCTCTTGTTGGCGGCCCTGGGCGTCGCCCCTATCTGCCTATGATTTGTTACAATTTCGAACAATGTTTTGCATTCAAAATCACGAGATGCGTATGGTAGACACAACTTTAAGCAATTTTGGTTTGTTTGTCGCCTCCTGCATGAACCCTTATCAGCTGATCAAGGTTTCTCCCTAGATTTGAAACACTTAATGATTTTATTTTGCTACCAAAATCACGAGAAGCACAGGGCCTCGCCCCTAGTTGGTTTGCCGTGATTTTAAGCAATTTTCTTATCCAAATCACAAGAAACTTGCGCAGTCCTTCCGGGGACTTCGCCCCTTGAGCTGTTGCACATCAAACAGGCTTCAATCATGTTAGTTGTAGTTGAGACAATATTAAGCAATTTTCTGCTCTCAAAATTGCAAGAAATGTACACTGGATTCGGTCCATCGATTTTACACAATTGAAGCAGTTTCTCCTTCCAAAACTCGAGAAACGCAAGGCTTTAGGACGCTGGATTTGACACAATATTAGCAATAATCTGCAGTCAAAATCACGTGAAACACAGGAGTTCAAGTTCCGTGGTCTTCCCCTAAACTCCTATCAGACATTCACCTGTCACTGATAAAGCAGGTTCCTGCTACCAGGCTACCAAAATCATGAGAAACGAATACGAGCTTCACTCTTTGACGTGATACGATGTTAGATTTCTGCTTCCAAAATAACGAGTAACAGGGCTTCCCGGGCACCTATAAGAGGCTGTCTGTAGGGGAAATAATACTACCATCAACTATCATGATGAAGTCCACTGAATTGATCTGCCATATAACTGTAGAACTGTACATGCCAATCAGTAGTGTAGGATCCGGGGAAAAGGTCCCCCAATAAATGGAATGGGTGGGCAACAGTGGCGTAGCCAGCATTAAAAAGTGAGGAGGTCGAAGAACATCCTTGACCCCCCTCCCAAGACGAAGTGTTCCAATTTAGCTCACTTTTGAGGGCAATTTTGTTTTTAAATGCAAAAACTATATAACATTTTCCCCTCGAAAAAGTGTGTGTGTATGTGTGTGTGCGTGTGTGTGTGTGTGTGGGGGGAGGGGGGGGGTAGGGGGTCCGAACCCCTATTCTCATTCCCCATGACGACGATAACAAAGACGATTGAACGGGTGGGGGATGGGGAAAGAACCATCTTTCTGCCTCTGACCACTCCCCCTCCCCATTCCCCATGACGACGATAATGAGGACGATTGAACTAGTGGGGGATGGGGAAAGAACCACTTTTTTTCCGCCAATGATGGTCTAACGGATTGATTTCGAAGAGTCGGGATCCATGACATCTTTTCTTCTGGAAATCTTTAATTTTCGGCAGTTCGGGAAGGCTCCTTCAATTTTCGTATTGTTTTATTATCGAGAAATTTGTTTCAATTTTCGCAAAATTTCCCTCACTTTGTAAAAAATAATCTTCAATTTTCGAAAAGTTTTCTTCAACGTTCATTTTCGTGAAATTCCCTTAAATTTCGGAAATTGTCCATTTTTTTTCCTTTCAATTCTTTAAACTTTTTTTGGAAATTTTCTTCATTTTTCCAATTTCGTGTAAATTTCAATAAATTTTCGGTAAATGTTTCCAAGTTATATCGAAACTTCAAATAATTGTACGAATCCACCAAGCCCCCAGTCTTTCCCCCAGTCAAACATGACCTACCACGTCACTGGTGTGGGGTGGGGTGGAGGTTGCGGAAGACAACATAACATGATGATATTTTCAAAAATAGTTTGTCTTTATTCAGAGGCGTAACCACTTACCTGGGGCCCAGTGGCGAAATATTAGATTTGGGCCCCGCCAGTTAGTTAAACGATGAATTATCTGCTTTGAAATGTGACATGAGCAGGCCTATATATGTTAGTATGTGGGTCCAGAGATCAAGGGTTATACTCCACTCTTCAAATGGGGATTAAAGGGGTGTAAACATAAAAATGTCCACTAAACAAATTCAACTGTTCAATGGGGGCAACTTTCTCTCAGTTGCACAACCAGGATTTCGACAATGGGGGAGGGGAGATTTGGTTAAAGTCGCCCAAGTTTGTTAGAAATATCTTAAATATGGTTGAAAACGTCCTGGTTTGTTTACATTTTACCTAAATTTGGTTAAAAGAGCTACTTTTATTTTAGAAATCGCCGTTAAAGATCGCAGATAGAGCTTGCATGGCCTAAAGTTTGCTAGAACTCGCCAATTGCATTAGTTTAGCTTGTCAAAAATTGTTCGGCCATTTAACTAAATTGGCTGTAGTCATTCACTTTCATCAG
The DNA here is from genome assembly GCA_020152595.1 of Chiridota heheva. Taxonomy (NCBI): domain Eukaryota; kingdom Metazoa; phylum Echinodermata; class Holothuroidea; order Apodida; family Chiridotidae; genus Chiridota; species Chiridota heheva. The sequence continues at coordinate 10,022 of JAIGNY010001939.1, read as the reverse complement.
TTTGTTCGACACCATATTCACTAGTAGTATTGGACATTTTGTATGCAGAATTCCGATTATGAAGTCATATTTTCGGCACTCCTTCCAGCGTCGAAAGCAGGATACATCACTGCTGCCCATATTGCCGTAAAAACTACAGTAATTTGGTAATGTGTAATCATTACGACAAATTTTTAAACAGGCGCCCAAGCACAAAATGATGCCTTCGGACCCTATATTCGGACCCTGGTTCAACGTAAAATTATTTGAATTCTTAACCGAAAATTCGGCGAATTTTACAATTCTAATGCAATGTAATTTTTGGCTCGATGCCCTTAAAGCATCGGGGCCCGGGGCTCCGCCCTTCTTAATCCCCCGGTGTTACGCCACTGTCTTTATTCAAAAAAAGAAGAAGCTATAACCGCATTAATCGTATTACTACTATCAGGGAGTGGCAACTTCCTACTACTATTACTCTTCAATACTTGTTTTTTCTCGCTGTCTCCACAAAATAGCTAATATCGGAATTGTCTCACGAAAACAAATGGGTTTTCGATTCCGATAAGGGACTGATTCACGACAAATCATCGTGACTCGCTCATGGCATGGGCATCTGTTTATAGCGGGGAAATTCAAATCCGTGTAGGATTTGGTTAATAAAACAGCCGTTACGGTAGGCGTCTTGACGTAAATACTCCAATGGAGTTCTGTTGGGGCGTTATAAGCCTTGGTTAACCTAAACCTAAGCAGCAATTTTGAAAAGAAGCTTTTTACTTGTTCGCCCGATATGTAAATGTCAACATTGATCCTAGCTCCCCAATTTTTGAACCCATAGGCGGAATTTGCCTACCGAAAGTGTGGGAAAGTCAAAAGTGACAAGTAAAAACTGTCAACTGACAAGAGTGCCCCTTTTTCAAATGAAAAGTGCTCCACAATTACTGTCAAAAAATGCTCATGAACATGATTTTCTACTCTCTCCGCTTCCCAAGTTCCTTCTGGCACCTCTGGCGCTTTGGGTCTCATAACAAGGATATTGCAGTGGCATTGTTAAAAGCTAGTCCCAAATCGATTTTGCACAGGCTCGGCCTGTAAGGTTTACCCAACCTTCCGGGCATTCCCAAAACCTTTTTGTCGCGCCACTACTAATCATTCTAAACTTGTATTCCTTTCCTAAGAACCCAAGCCTTCCAACAAAAACTTATACCCAGCCCCAAAACATATATAAAGCTACTACATCATTTATGTTTTAGCATCTCATAATATTAAAGCTTCCTCTTGTATTTCCCCAAAAATAAACATCAAACATGTATTTCTTTCTTAACAACCCCAGCCTACTCGAAATTAATAACCCACCAACAAAAAACAAACATAGCCGCCCAAAATTTGTTGAACTACTACAAATTGATGTTCTAGTTTTTCTCTCTCCACGAAATAGTCAAAATTGGAATTGTCTCACAAAACAAAGAGTCCGGGAGAATCCGGGACTTTTGGTGTAAAACGAAATACACCAGGACTTGGAGCTTCGTATTCATTATCTCCATGGAGGCTGCCATTTTAACTTGTGATAATGTTATGTCAATGGGATTTTTACTGGGATCGCGGGGGCATTTTTAAGCCTAAAATACCTAATAAATAAATATTCATTAGTTTTTACCGCGCACTTTTTAAATCCACCGTGACTTCGTGTACAAAAGAGCAAAAGTCTGTAGTTGACCTGTCATTGACCTTTCAAACAGCGTCCCAATACTTATATCTGTGTCGGTCTTATATATATCGCTATACTACACATGTATAGTGATTTACCGTGCTAAGTGCAGTATATTAATACTAGCTTAGGCTAGTCAGCTAGTTGAATTACTATAACCTAGGCTAGGCCTATTATTAGGCTTCTGAAACCGCAACAAACTTAGTATTTCTACATTTTTTAGTGACGAGACGTGATTAATTTATTATGATGGGAATATGACGGAGATTTAGGATTAACAATATACCAATCGAAGTGTTGTAATATTCTGCATAAGGACTGGAAGTAACGCTCATTCTAATTTAAAACCTTTAAAAAAGCTTCCACTTTCAGTCAGAGATGCTCTCAAATCGCTTGAAATAACTTTAAGCGTGGTATTCATAAGAAGAGAAAGGTTTGTAAGATTGCTTGAGCAAACTAAGGCTTGAAGTTGAAACATTTGAACAAGACTTGGCCCATCGAGAAGATTCAGCTAGCGTTAGGCCTAGCAAGTAGCATAGAACGTGAACTTCAAGTACAAGTTGAAGATAATTTAACAAGTAGTTTGAGTGTAGGCCTAGGCATATCAACAGATTTATCAGAAAGTGAAACAAATAGCAAAGTTGAACTTAAATATAATGTTAGGAATAGGACTAACGTTAATAAAAATCCTACAACAAGCCAAGGGTTGTCTAGTCCAGGAAATTATAATAAAAGTTCAGAACTAGGGCCTGAGATTGAATATTTGTTCTAGCAGGACCCAGCGGAATAAGGACAAGAACACCTGAGCGTAAACGTTAAGTTTCAGTAAGCCTAGGCCTACTAGATCACTCTTAATTTCAATTTCAATCAGATAGTAACATTACTGAATCTCACGGGACTTTGAGATTGAAGATTGATCTGAATTTGAGCGTCAGGAGGAACCAAATTTTTCACAACAACTTGAACAAGAGTTCGATTTCATATCATCAAACGTCAGTGCTTATGAACTTCAAGTTGATTTTGAGTCAGTGAGTTACATTCAACAACTTGAAGTTAAAGTTGAACAAGAGAATAGTCCTCACTCATCGCAACAAGCAAAATGTGATTCTGTTGCAAACTTTAAAGATAGTGAAACTCAAACTGATTTTTCCTTTTTGCAAGCAGGAAGTGAACCTTTGGACGCTGACAAACTTATCAAATGTTTGGAAACTTTGGATGAAGTCACATCGCAAAAGTAGTTCATGCCATAGGCAAGCTGAGCAAAGATAATATAAGAAAGGATGCCGTAAGCATAAGTCTCAGTGAAAGTTATAAAGACGCAGACAGTTTAGGTTTTTAAGATCAATGACTGGTTAACAGAAAGAAACAGCATTGTTGTAAGTTTTCTTTCAGGAATTTCTTCTGCTAGCCTTGAAACTGCAAATCTGAAGGAATTGTATTCAATTTACAAAGCAGTGGAGCAATGCTAAAACACTCAAGGCACAAATTTAGTTTTGCCGTTGTCCTTTTCTGAAAATGTAGTGAGTTACTCTGTCGCAAACAGCAAGCAGGTGGCCAATTTGAATGGATTCTCATCACCAGCTGGGAGCTATTGGACTGTAACAAACTGGTTAGAAAAGTAAGCTGCAGTTGAACTTCCTTCAGTTAAAGGTGACTGCATTGTTGCCTTTGACAACGATTAGGTTGTGGGGAAAACATATAATGTAAGGAAAGATTCAGAAATCAGCCTCTCAATAGTAACTAGTGTGTGTGTGCAGCTGAAGTAAGTCCAGCAGGAACACTTAAACAAATGTTAATTTTAAGCCTAGCCAGTGGAAACGAAAATTGACCGAAGAAGAGCAAGATCAAATTTTGAAATATGACAGCAAGCTACATGGACATTTGAGTGATGTTTAATATCAGGAACTGTATCATATGCTAAGTAAAGCCATCCATAAAGTTGTTGAACAGCAAACTGTCCAAAATGGAATTGTAACGGATTATTTGGACTTGCATGTGAAGGAACAAGAATACAATAGAAAATTGGAAAACTTGTAAAACTTGTGGTACTAAAAATGCTCAATCTAACCTCATTTGTCAAAGTGTAAGTCAAATCTTAAAGAAAAGCAAGGAGAAGCTGAGCCATCATCTCATTCGGAAGAAATGCTGAAAGTAGTAAGGAATCCACGACTTTGTTTTGAAGAAATTATTTTTAAGGACAAACCCTCTGGTGCAGTTGTAACTAGCATTTTGCACCCTTTGAATGTGCTCCCAATCCCGTTTTGTGCAACCCAAACTCCTCTTTGACAGTCAAAAAAGTATTTACACAAATAGGGAAGGATTTTCATGTAAGGACATATGCTGAAGATTACAAAGTAGAAAGGGAATGGTTGTTGGTAGTTTGTGATGGGCAACCATAATCACTTGCAAAAACTGTTTTCAGAAAACTTGTCATTGTTCTGTTTGTAAAAAGGGAATCTTTTGAGCTAATGAATTCACAGCCCATATGAGTACGGCACATACTTGTCAGTTAGCGAAATTTAGATGATGCTGTTCAAGATTTTGACTGGATTTTACCTAGATTTGGGTTAGGGCATTATGAGATGAACATGGTAAAAACATACTTTGACATTAATTGGAATGTTACATTGAAGGATCTAGCCAAGTGTATGGGGTTTCGCTCAGAAGCAGCACAGAAATATGCCAAAAAGTGTGGTGACCATCACAAAACATGGGAGTTGTTGCTAATTCACCACAAATCAGCTACAAGGGAATTGCTTTTGCCTTATGTTAGGATCTGCTTGTCATCTGGAGACAATTCAAGCCCTGAAAGATACCTGAGATGCTTGCAGGCAGCAAATAACTCGAACTACATTTTTACTGAGGAACAGGTTTTTGAGTATGCTCAAGCCAATCGGAACCTTAGAAAAGGTGTTAGAAATAACAATAGTGGTTTAATAGAGGCAGGAAAGTTTAAGAATGCTACCCTTTTCCACAGTTGCAATCACTCTTTCTATCAATTCATATATTGTTAGAAGAAATTATTTCAGTACTTGCCCCTAAAGAAGTCAAAACTTTTCAAACAGGAATCGGGCCTTTTTTAAATTCTGGACAGGCAGACACAAGGGAGGACATGGATTTCTAGCTTGAAAACCTTAACAAGCAGAGTAAGATGTGGGCAAAAAAAAAAAGGGTCCCCACTAAAGATGACTGGATCAAGACATTCAGGAATTTGGAAAAACTAAACAAGGTGATATATTTTATTTTCATGTTTCATATTTATTGATGATATATGTCTTCGTTGGAACTCTTATTGTTCAGGAGTGTTAATCACATTCAAAATCAGTTGAAGTAAACTTGCAAGTAAACTTGCAGTCCTCTTGTTCAATATTCTGGCAGAGGAATATACAATTGGAGTATACCTGAAAATATTACAATGTGTTGATTGTGCAGTATCATACTTTACAGTAAGTTCATCACAAATGTGCATGAAAATGGTACGCATACTATACAGCATTTGAGACCTAAAAATCAAATGTAAAAAGGCATTTGTTTAATTTTGAATCAATTTTTTGTGCTATTTTCCAACAGTGAAGTAAAAAACTGTAATATGTTCTCTTAAATAGTGATATACAGTAGTCTTTCAATTACTGTATGTTGTTCTGTTGTAAATCGAATTTACTTGGCTGTCTGCATGCAGTGCCCCAGCTTTGATGTTTTAGAGGGGAAGCCCTCCCCGCCCCTTCTTTGGCTGACCCTGTACCCCTGTTTGGTCGGCCCGCCACTCATCAAATTAATGTTCTTTAAATAATGATACTATTCAAATATTAAAAAATCTTAATAATCTTAAAATTTAACCTCATATGCTCATAAATGAAACACCTTACACGGATACAGAACACAGAATGATAGCATAGTAAGAAATGTCCTGTTTGGTTGATGAATGATTATTATCATTCAGAATATTCTCATTTTGAGGTATGATTATAGTTAAAATCACAGAGCTTCTCCTACAGTAAGCAAAACTCAAACCATAAGGGGCACCTGGACGCTATGCCAAAAAAGCGCAGCGTTTCACACGCTCATTACTGTGCTACTCAACAAATCTACATGTACTGTACCACCCTGGCCCTTTTTAATTGAAGGTAGGGTCTGGAGGCACATGTGTCAGGACATAGGACATGATGCTTTTCTGTATGAAATACCTTACATGTGTATACACATTACTGTACATAACTTAAAATCATTTTGAATTTGAACATGCCAAGACATTATATGCACTAAATTACTGTAAGAATCAATATGCACTGATATTATTCAGTACGTTAAGTACATTTATTCAATTTTATATTTGATTGAAACTGGAAGTTTGACTACAGTACAGTAGCTGGAAGGTTTTTTCTCAAATTTGATGTTGTTTTCTTTTCACCGGCACAAAAGTCTTCTTCTATTGTGTACAGTAACGTACGTAGTAAATTGAGCACTAACTGAACATAAGAATAATAATTAGTATCCTACTGTACATTACTTTTTATAGTGGTAATTACCTGTACAATGTACAATAATTACAATTTTGGTACAAATATACATGTAGTACTGTACTTTTTTGTATACTACAGTACTGTAGAATGAATATGGATAGTTCTGCAGTGCAAATTTATAGAAGTGTTCTGAACTGATTGAAGTTGTGCCAACTTCAGAATTATTTGGTCTTTTAGTAATGTTTTAGTATATGAAGTACTGTATGTATATATATATATAACAAATGCAATGTTTGACCGAGACTAATGAATTTCAGTCGTCCTTCCTGCCCAATCATTTCTAAGAACGATGTGCTGAAACATTCTCATTTAAAGAAGACAAAATGTCCTTTTCATTGCTATCAAAGTTTTAACAAGACCTAAAATAACTTTTGTCAGATTCCCAGGTATCTTTAAAAGTGCTTTTTAGATATAAGCGATATATCATTGTTTTATCTGTCAGTTTATTTGTTTAATGTATATACATTATAGTGATTATACACAGTACTTTGTGCTTTCCATGTCCCAGTCCCCAATTAAATTCTAGCAGGAATAGGCATGCTCATCATTTTCGGCGAAATGATTAAGTAATGATTTTTAGCTGTCCACTAGTATTGTCCGCATCACGTATTCAGCATAAATTAAACATTATTCAATTTACAAAATTGTTCAACTGATCTGGACAAATATTAAAACAATTCTAGTCAATAATACCAATATTACAATATATAACTTACTTTAGCTAGATCTACAGATACTTAACATCAGCACAAATGGTTGGGATAGAAGACAGGCACTCTTTAAAGTTATGTTTGAAGATGGAAATCCTGCTACTATTCCTGAGCCATGCTTTATTCTTCCTGCAGAGAGAGAGAGTTCTTCCATGACATAAGAAATCAAACAAAGGAAAAAATCTCTGAGTGTATCCAGACACTGCTACAAGAAGTTGGTGATATCATCCGCTCAAATGAACTTAAAACAAAGTGGCTTAGGGTTCGTCACATGAAGAAAAATGACCTTATCAATTTCTTTGAGAAGATTAGTGCTGAGATCGAAACAGATGAAATGAATGAAAATGAAAGACACTTTTCAGACGATAAAGAAAACTGCACCTTTTCGATATAGAGATCAGTAAATTTTCTTCGTGGAAGGTTACTGAAGTAGGAAAAAGTATATAATATTTCTTAATGCATGTGATTTTAGAATACATAGATTTTATTAAAGCATGTATATGATATATGATATAAAGGTTAAAGGAAACAGTAAGTCTAAAAAATCCTATTTTATATGATTGCGGATTAACATCTAAATCGAATTTCAAAAACAGCAAGTCAAAATCTTATAGCTGTCTTAAGTTATTGATGTTTGAGCTTGACACATGGAGGCTCCCATTTTGTTTAAATCTGTATTCAAACCTTGTGTTATTTAAGAATAATATCATGTTGACACAAAAAGGTGTTTGAACCCCAACAAAATGAAAACAAGTATTTGTAAGCAAGAAAACTCCAGATGGATAACTGTTTTAAGAAATACAAGGCATTCCAAAGTCCTGATGGGTTGATGACATCATTTTCTTCATCTTTATCAAATTAAAATGGCAATTTCCTTAGTAGAAGCATTAAAGTTTTCATTAAGTACAACAAATAAGTTAAGATTGCTTTGGGAGATATGCAACTTCATTAGAATATTTGTTACTTTGTATTCTATCATATCAACTAATGGTAATATTCTTCAACACACTGTTCTGTATAAGGTGTCTACACGACAAACTGCACAGTATTCGATATTAGAGTTTAAACTTGACTTATACTTAAATTACTTGTGTTAAGTGTGCTAAATACAGGGTGTTGTTTATCTTATTACATATTTAAGAATATAACTCTATGTCCTCAATAAAACACAAACTGGCCTGCAAAATGTGTTTTGCCTGGGTGTTTAAGAATTTAGGTGCTAATATTTGTATATGTTTAAATTACTAAATATTTGTGTATACCTATATATTTGTATATGAATGTTCATACTTAAGTTTATAATGTAAAAAGCTTGCAACATGTGTCCATGTAAATTCATGTTAACATTTCTCGTCGTCTACAATACATTGTATTTTGTGCAGTACATGCTTACAGTATGTACAGTACATGTACATTGAAAAGTAGTAATGCAATTAGACCCAAAGTAAGAAAGATAAATTATCATTTTGCTCTTGTACTTCTTACCTGTTTTAATATTTGTTGAAATTTAAAGTACATATGCCCGATCTTAAGTAAAATTTCTGTAATTTGTATTACTGATGTATATTATTCATGCAATTGTACTATAGCGCCACCCTGTGGGACTCCCACCCCCTTTCAGTTTATTCCTGTACTGCAGATCCCAACCAGAGATACTCCTTTCCACCCCGGGGAAACTCCCCATCCCTAAGTTTATTTCAGTTGGTGTCAGAACTGAGATGGTGAGGTTATGACGGCAGGATATTTAGGATTTTGGTAGGACCAATGAGAAGTGGATGGTAGATTTGGTACTAGGAAACTTTAATGTTAAAGCTAAGGGTACAGGCCCAGGCATTTTGATATTAAAATTAAGGGTACAGGCCCAGGTATTTTGATGTTAAAGTTAAGGTTACAGGCAAAAGCATTTTCATGTTGAAGTTAAGGGTACATGCCCAGGTATTTTGATGTTAAAGTTAAGGGTCCAGGCCCAGGAATTTTGATGTTAAAGTTAAGGGTACAGGCAAAAGCATTTTGATGTTAAAGTTAAGGGTACAGGCCCAGGCATTTTGATGTTAAAGTTAAGGGTCAGGCCCAGGAATTTTGATGCTAAAGTTAAGGGTACAGGCCCAGGCATTTTGATGTTAAAGTTAAGGGTACAGGCCCAGGCATTTTGATGTTAAAGTTAAGGGTACAGGCCCAGGCATTTTGATGTTAAAGTTAAGGGTACAGGCCCAGGCATTTTGATGCTAAAGTTAAGGGTACAGGCCCAGGCATTTTGGTTTTTTGTTTGTTATTTACGGTATGGACTGATTGCATTTTAGATATTTAAGGTACAATGGTGTTTATATGTATTGATATGGTATGATATGATATGATTGTAAGAATTATGTACACATACCGTTTTCATGTCTATGGTGTGACAGTATAATCATAGATTTTGCTAAGTTTATAGCAGTGAATAAACTTGTTGTTGTTGGTTATGGTAAACTGGGCAATAGGTGGATAGGTTGTGGTGAAGCTTCTGGTGTTTTAAGATGGCGATCCATAATTTCCTTGACATTATGCAGATTGCCTGCTGTTATCCTGCAAGGATTAGTTTATCCTTGGTTGGTTTTATGTATCCTTTGGTATTTAGGGAAACTATTCTTTGTTGAAGCTTGTGGGGTTTACTGGGATTGAGGTTTCCATAGAAGGTCACTGATGTAGATACACATACATGGAACTATTTTAATTGTAAAGCGCAGCCGAAAACCATGTTATGGCATGCGCTATATGAAATGGAATAAATAATAATAATAAGAATGCGAACAAAATCCGTGCATATTCTGATGGTATTTAGGATTGAAATCTTGCATTGTCATGGAGCAGTGATGCGTCTCGAAAATTGAATACAAATTCCTCATAAATTCATGCACAATGACAAACTGAAGTGTACATAACACACACCATGAATGAAAATTGGCGGCAGCTATACAATAGAAAATATATGAAAATGTGTGTATATGAACACAATTTAAATGATTTAGGACTATACGTTAAGAAGGACACCTTGTGTAAGTCAATATTTTTTCGATGAGTGCTTAAAAGGAGTCATTGAGGTGAGTGTGTTAAACAATTATTATTGCTCTA
>JAIGNY010001945.1:747500-780514 GCA_020152595.1 Chiridota heheva | reverse complement strand
TCAAATGTAATACCGGACCCTTTAACTCCCGTTTTGGACATGACATACACCTTGGGCCAGGATGCGACCCACCACTGGATTTCTGGTCACCCATTGAATTCAAAAATATAAACAGGAGACTGGCCCTTGGGGGACCTGTAAAGTTAATTTTAGTTTTTAGTTCGTTGAGTTAGGCTTCCTGTATATAACATATGATGACCCATATACGGGGCCCTTTAACCCCATTTTGAACATGCCAAACCCCATAGACCAGAGAGCGATCCACATTTATACATTGCTGGTTACCCAAGGAAGCCAAACCCCATAGACCAGAGAGCGATCCACATTTATACATTGCTGGTTACCCAAGGAAGCCAAACCCCATAGACCAGAGAGCGATCCACATTTATACATTGCTGGTTACCCAAGGAAGCCAAACCCCATAGACCAGAGAGCGATCCACATGTATACATTGCTGGTTACCAAAGAAGCCAAACCCATAGACCAGAGAGCGATCCACATTTATACATTGCTGGTTACCCAAGGAAGCCAAACCCCATAGACCAGAGAGCGATCCACATTTATACATTGCTGGTTACCCAAGGAACGCAAAAATATGGACAGGGAACTGACCCATGAGAGAACTGTGTAAGTAAATTTCGAGTTTATGCCGATGAGTTTGGCTCTCATATAGATATACAATTGCCGGTGTGCGAGGCCCTTTAACCCCCTTTTTAGACCCGTACATGCCTCCTATGCAGTGGCGTAGCCAGCTATAAACAAGTGAGGGGTCCAAAAAGGTACTAGATCAGGAAAAGTGTTCGAATTGAGCCCACGTTTTTCCACTTTCAAAGGCATTTTTGTATTTTAAAAGCAAAAACGATATTAAAAACAAAAACTATACCAATTTTTGAAAATTCCTCGAAAAAGGGTGTGGGTACCCTTCCCTCCCCTTTCTTTCTCCCACTGACTACGTCACTGCTCCTGTGGGCCTTGGATTCCGCCGCCTATGTAAAGAGCGTGAACCTTTTAATGTTTTTTTCGAATTTGTGCATTTGAAAATGCCTGTGTCAGTGACTGGGGAACATAACACTGTACCTTCATAACCTACAATACACTGTTCCACCCTTCCCAATCCCTCCCCCAAGCCCTTTCGAGCAGTGAATGACATGGCTGTTATTGTGGGAGTATATCCCTAGTTATTGCAAGCCTTCAGGCCACACAATGAAGTATCACCGTGACTGGTTGAATGGCCTCTCGAAAACTCCGTACATAAATCTTTTCGCCTCAATTTTGAGCATGATGTAACTGGTTACTTATTCGATATGTCGAACAGAGAACCGGGAATAAGTTACCAACTTTACGCCGATATCAAAAGACCGTATCAAAAGACCCGTTGAAACGGTGAATGGGTTCAGGGAAAACTAAAACATTAATGATGTAGAAGCTCAATATACATTTCGAAGTAGGACATGATGACGTCATGGTAGTATGTGTTAATGTATTTGTCTGTGGGTATTTATTATATTGCGTACGCTTTAAAGCAAGATCAAGTAATATAGTTTGATATATATATATATATATATATATATATATATATATATATATATATATATATATATATATATATATATATATATATATATATATATATATATATATATATATATATATATATATATATATATATATATATATATATATATATATATATATATATATATATATATATATATATATATATATATATATATATATATATATACAATATCTTCATGCACTTTTTTTTGAACAATTGTTACTTCAAACCTGCCCCTTAAACTCATATTTTACATACGATACATCGATGACATTTTTCTTATTTGGGATCATGGGCCACAAGAACTCGAACATTTCTTCATCAAGGCCAACAGTCAGCACCGGCGGATCAAATTTACTATGGAGCAATCCACCCGTAAAATCCCTTTTCTTGATACCACAGTATTAATTAAAGACAACAAACTGCAAACCAAACCATTCACAAAGCCGACAGACAGGCAAACATACTTACACTTCAAAAGCTTTCACCCATCACATATCAAAAAATCTCTAGTTTTCAGTCAACTGTTACGCATACGCAGAATTTGCTCCACCACCAACGATTTTACAGATGCCTTCATTACCCTCCCCGAACAATTTAGCAACAGGGGAGACCCCTTCAGACATTTATCTGACCAGTTTAAAAAAGTCCTCGCCATTCCTCGTCAAAAATTGCTAAACTACCAACCCAAGTCCAAATTTACTCGCATTCTGCTAGTGATAACACACCACCCCTTACTAAAACCATTTATATCGAATGTACAACAATCGTGGCCCATCCTTCATTCAGACCCATCACTAGCCCCCCTTTTCACGAATCCCCCAGTCATAGCACGCAAACAACTTCGCAATTTGAAATCCATCCTCGTACATTCTAAACTTCAAAACACACAAACCAACCAAGGTAATATCAAATGCTACAAGCACCGCTGCCTAGTTTATAAAAACATGGACACCTTACACACCAGTTTACACATAGCCAGTGATACTCAGCTGAAACCTGGAAAGTTTAATTGTGACAGCTCCAATGTGATGTGTTATCTGTACTGCCAAAAATTCCCCCTTATTGCATATTTAGGTGAAACCAGTACTAAATTCAGACTAACAATTCTCCTGACTTTCCTGAGGCCTCCCACTTCAATCTGCCTCTACACAGTCTATCAGAGCTCAAATTTGCCATTCTTTTTGGAGGCTTCTCTTTTACACACCATCGCACATCAATGCAATTAAAGATGATTATCAAACTAAAAACCCATCTAACAGGATTAAATAAGGACTTAGCACACTTGAGCAACTATACATGGTTTAGAAAAGCCCCCACTAATCTGCTAATACCTAATACTTGCACACTCTTTCATACACACATCAATTACAACTGAAGGTCTAAAGTCAGACCGAAATATATTGCGTTATATTGTATAGCACAGTTGGATAATGAAAGTATCATTAAACCTCAGAGAGGTCGTATATCTCATCATTTATATATATATATATATATATATATATATATATATATATATATATATATATATATATATATATATATAAAAATATATATATATATATACATATATATATATATATATATATATATATATATATATATATATATATATGTATATATATATATATATATATATATATATATATATATATATATATATATATATATATATATATATATATATATATATATATATATATATATATATATATATATATATATATATATATATATATATATATATATATATATATATATATATATATATATATATATATATATATATATATGTATGTATATATATATATATATATATATATATATATATATATATATATATATATATATATATATATATATATATGTATATATATATATATATATATATATATATATATATATATATATATATATATATATATATATATATATATATATATATATATATATATATATATATATATATATATATATATATATATAAATATATATAAATATATATAAATATATATATATTTGATATATTTGTGTCGATATATTTGTGTCGATATAATTGTGTCGATATATTTGTGTCAATATATTTGTGTCAATATAATTGTGTCGATATAATTGTGTCGATATATTTGTGTCGATATAATTGTGTCGATATAATTGTGTCGATATGTTGTGGATGTAGGGTCTTGGATATCTTTCAATGTATAATATATTCCAGAATATTTTCCAGTAGATAATTTAAAGTTTGATGAGAAAAGTAGTTTCCATTGGCATTTCCAATTTAAGCAATAAAATACATGAAAGTTATTGTAACTTGGCATTTATGTGCAGGCATCCAACTTAAATCGAAGAAACAAAAGAAAGCGATATTAAATTGCAAAAAAAGATGTATTACAAATCTAATCAAAGTGCAATATACCAAAGATACGAACAAATAGTAATATATGATTATAAAATAGAAAAAGTATACAAAAACGGTAGATATTCCTATTTTCCCGAAATATGACCTACTGACCTACATTTCATAGTTTCCGAGTCATTATTTACCATTTACCATAATTTGTTTCACTTAGTATTTAAAAACAAAAAGGTCATAGCAATTTGGAAATAATTTTGCTTTAAAAAATAATATGGAACAAATATTGTTTGAATGATGCGTGCGAGGCAAAGCTTTTACCATTATGAAATGTTCTGATCTTTTGATTTCCATTCGTTTGTCTAGCCCTCTGCCCCACCCACACCCACATTATCCCCCACCCACCTCAACCCCAACTCACGTTAGTTATGTTGCATAGTCATAGTAGCGGCACAAGTCACCAAAAACTGGGGAAAAAGGCCTCGATATTTGGGGGGGACCAAGCCGAATTTTCAAAGCGCTGAAATACGATTTGTTTTTAAGAAAGCTGATCCAATGCAATTACTGTACAACCCTAACCTATCAACCCACCTCCCCTACCCCCTCCCCTCCCTCCCCTCCCCTTCCCTTTCCTACACATTTCAACTTTAATTCAATTTTGGAGGGGGGCGTTGCGCCGCTATGGTATCCAGTAGTGCAAATTTAAACATTGTGTACTGGTACTGTAAGTTAATCAAAAAAAAATTGGTGGCATGGCATGCATGGGGGAAGGAGGCAACTTCTCATTGAAAAATTAGAACAGAATGTTCTTATGCCGAGATCGCACCTTTTAGCAATTTGCTAAACGGTGCCATCTAAACGCAATTTCATTCAGTTGGTTCGGCGCAGGCTAAGTTCAAAATATGTGTCTTTAGGTACGTTGTCGGAGTAAGATATTTTATCTTTTATGTCCTTGGTTATGTGATTGCATACTGTCCCCAGTTGGGCGAATGAACTCTAACACATCACCTGTGTCCCCGATTGTGGTGATCCTGGTTGGATGACATACACTGTGTGTCCCCGATTGGTATCTTATATGTGGTGATCCTGGTTGGGTGACATACACATGGGTCCCAAGTTGGTATGTACTATATTACAGGTCATAAAAAGGGAAACATTGAGTGTTAAATGGGTTGTGAAATTGTGATCTATGCATCAATTCACATCTCATCAGGCTGAAGTAAAGGTCTACGTACGGTGTTCCATTTTGGGTGATTCAAAACGCATGTCTCCGATGGGACTTGAAACAAGTATGTGTGTGTGTGCGCGTATGTGTGTGTGTGCGCGTGTGTGCGTGTGTGTGTGTTAGAGGGGGCGAGGCGAGGCGGTGAGGGAAATACCAATTTGCTCAAGTCTGCCGTTAATGATTATTCTGGTCACTTGGGTGTGATAATTGTCATATAATTCATTATTGGTTGATTTAAGGATTTACAGCAAACCAAAAGGATGCATGGTCATTCCTGATCTGTCATACATTTTGTACATGTTTAGAATTCATATGACTTTCATCAGAAATAACTTAGCAGCAAAAACACTTTGAAAAACATTTAAGGTGTACTATGATCTTCTCATCTTTCGCGTGTTAAGGCTCTTAGGCGTGTTAAGGCTCTTAGGCGTGTTAAGGCTCTTAGGCGTGTTAAGGCTCTTAGGCGCGTTAAGGCTCTTAGGCGCATTAAGGCTCTTAGGCGCGTTAAGGCTCTTAGGCGCGT
This sequence comes from Chiridota heheva, assembly GCA_020152595.1. Taxonomy (NCBI): domain Eukaryota; kingdom Metazoa; phylum Echinodermata; class Holothuroidea; order Apodida; family Chiridotidae; genus Chiridota; species Chiridota heheva. The sequence goes on along the minus strand of JAIGNY010001945.1, from coordinate 774,855 downwards.
TAAGGCTCTTAGGCGCCTTAAGGCTCTTAGGCGCGTTAAGGCTCTAAGGCGCCTTAAGGCTCTTAGGCGCGTTAAGGCTCTTAGGCGCGTTAAGGATCTTAGGCGCGTTAAGGCTCTTAGGCGCGTTAAGGCTCTTAGGCGCGTTGAGGCTCTTAGGCGCGTTGAGGCTCTTAGGCGCGTTGAGGCTCTTAGACGCGTTGAGGCTCTTAGGCGCGTTAAGGCTCTTAGGCGCGTTAAGGCTCTTAGGCGCGTTAAGGCTCTTAGGCGTGTTAGGGCTCTTTCGCGTGTTAAGGCTCTTAGGCATAATACTAATACATCTACCAGTCTAAAACATCTGACAATTCCATCAACATGTAATGTTACTTCCAATGGTTAAGGCATCAACATCTCTTATCATTTGTCACCAAACACTAAACATTCAACAGTCCAAATTCTATTCTTCAGTTTTTTTTTATTTGATGAATGACATTTTCTTACTTTTTGTGTGTTGCAAAATGCAGCCGTGATGGCGTAGGAACATTTTTTTTTTATCTTCGGGATAGGGGGTGGGAATGAAAGTTTATTTACCACGAACCTCAAACCCCTCTTCATTTAAAAGCTTCATTTTTGTCCCATTTATTTTCACAATTGTGGGAAGTTTTTTTTAATCATCTTGTTTTATTTTTCGACTAAAAAAAATTAAACAATTTAAGTTAGTATGCAGTACATACACGCTCGCAGTGCAGTGACCTGTCACCTGCATGTACACGTACTGGATGTTGTATGTTACGCATACGCAGGCGCTACGTCGGTGTGTACAATTTAATGCTATATTTTACGGCCAAGTGTGGTCAATTCAAAGGATTTTAATTGGGTAAACTAAAATCGGACCCGGGATCGGACCGAGGTATTATAAATTAATAATCGAATAAATCAAAAGAACAAGCACCGAAAAAGTTTATATATTTTACATAGGGTACAAATAAGCCCAATAAAGTTGTTTTCTTCCATGAACAGTGGGGGAGGGGGCGAAAGCATACTTCCGCCCATTCACATTTTTACAGGGGATAAAGTCCCCAGTCATCCCCCTCCCTCCCCCTCCCCGCTTCCTACGCCTTTGGTAAAATGTAAAATGGGATTAACAACTGTGTAGCGAACTGTTGTTTCCAGATGAGTAAACACGTATAGATTTAACGTTCTCGTGCCTAAGATCCACGAAGCGTAACGCAGTATTTGAAAAGTGTTGTGTTATTTGATATAAATCTATTTCTGAAAGTTGCAAAATGTATTTAAAGATTTTTGGTTAACAGGTTAAGAACTATAGGAGCATTGCCAATATGCAAAGCGTCGCGTAAATTGTGGAATAAGCTTAGTGCCAGCCATTTTCATAACGTGTTGTAATAACTAGCAACGAACGAGGGGTTTGCCGTAATAATACGTCTAAATCTATTTCTATGAATGGCAAAAGACCACAGAAGATAACGTCGTTTGATTAGAGATTGAATGAGAAAAAAATTAGCACGATACTTTTACTGGGGTACGAATATGTCACCCCACCCCATGGGGCGTGTAAGAGAGCTATTATGGGTTTATTCCATAGAATGCCAGTAGCCCCCTTCCTCCAATTTTGTCAAAGCCATAAATATAATTAAGTGAAATATCAAATGAATTATAGAAAACAAAAATGTAGTTTGATTCAAATAGACTGAATGATCGTTAAAGGTATGCGGGCGATAGCGGCAATATTAGCTATGGGCAAGAATGGGCAAAATGTGTGTCAATAATATGGTAAAGACTGCATAATCCATTAAAAGTAGTTTATTCAGACGGACTGAGACAGCAAATAACATTTGCTGAAAGTTTTCGGAATGGCTACAGTTTTGTGCAGTTTTGATCGTCCAACCAATTAGTTTCTAACAAGATCTACTACCATCTCTAAAGGACGCTGCTACAAAAGTTGGTCTAATAGTCTAAGCGTAAAGAATATTGAATGTACGGTGTTTAACGAAAGAGCAAATCACCAACCTATCCGATCCAGAAATGGCTTTGTTTTTAAAGATGTTTTAATAAATCACATACGTCACCAAAGAGGGTGGGTCGCCTATCAGAAAATGTTTCTTCAAAAAGTTATTAAATAGTCCTATCCTAAATTGACGTATTTCTACATGTTATTACATCGACAAATTACGTGCAATGATCTGATGATAGTTATTCTAGAGCTAGCACAGATACTGTACCTTAAAATTATGTCCAATTTCATCCACTCTTAGGCCCTCGAAATGATTAATCGCAGGGCTTCCGCTGGCTTTTCCCCCTCTACCGGGACTGTGCCCAGGGCCTCTCAAAGCGGGCCCCTGGACCCTTATTCCTCGACTTACAAAACGAGTCCCTTGACTACCCGTCCCTGATTCCCCCATGAATGTACCTATATGTTAATAACCGTGGCTATGAATATATGCCCTGGTATATAGGTCTAGTTCCATGTCCAAGCAGCAATTACACTACATTCACAGAAAGCATAGAAATGAGATGTGTGGCACGAAACACTTCCTGAAATGACGCAATCCTGTATGCTGTGGCACCACTCCCACAGACTTTCAATTACACATACCCCAGGTGTGCAGAAAAAAGCATGCAAGGATACATAAAAATATGTTAAATTTTATCCACTTTTAGGCCCTCATAATGACTAAAATCGCAGAGCATCCGGGAGATTCGTCCTGCACCCCCACCGGGGCTTTCTCCTGGACCCCACCAGGGGTTCTTAAGCGGGCCCCTGGACATCACTCCGATTGAAAGTAGGACGCCCTTATTTTGTCATTCGACCCCCTCTGGTGACGCCTATGCTTACGTGAGTTCAAAATCTTTTCTGGAGAAACTACCCAACGAAACCTGAAATCTATCAGCCTATGGAGATCGGGGCGGATATCCCATGAAACCTGAGATCTATTAGCCTACGGAGATTAGTCGGATATCCCATCCATCTCAACAATTGTTTCTCGGAGACGTGGTATCTTTGGTGGACACTGCTTCATGGATAAGAACCAGTTAATATCTGACGTTTTATTTAGAAGTGACTGCTATGGCTAACGAACCAGGGTGGCTGTTAGAGTGTCTTGGATCTCAACCACTGTCGATGAATAATGAGGGGGTGAAATTTAATTCACCCTGATTTCAGGATGAATGTGATAATGGAACAGATTGGTTTGCCCGAATATTTTCCTAAATAGGCCCACAATATGAATCAATATGAGCAGACAGCAAATTTGCCTGAATCTTTTTGGCGAAGGTATGTGAGAATAGTTTGTTATTTTACCTATGTTTTTTTTTTTTTTTCTTCTTGAGGGCGCATTTGGGGATTATCTTTTCCGAAACCAAAAGAATGCAAGTAATTTTGGGTAGAACATTCATTTACTTGTAACTCTTTCAAATAAATGTATATATCGGCAGCATGGTCGTACGGGAGCGGTGACTATTCGAAAATCTATTACGAAGGAAAAATCGCAATAATTATGTGAATAAACAATTAATTTTGAGTAATGGTTTCACCACAGTTTGGGGGTTTGGAAGGGAGGGGGGGCGTAGCTTTTGAAAAATTTCCTTCATTTTCGAGAAAGTTTTTGGCCAATTTTCGGCAAATTCGTTTTCAATTTTCGAGAGCTATCCTTCATTTCCGGGCAATTTTCTTCGATTTTTAGAAAATTCCTTAATTTCGGGGATTTTCCTTCATTTTCGGGAAGGTTTTTCGATTTTTGCGAATTTTTTGGTCACTTATTCTCAATATTCGAGAGCTTTCCTTTATTTCCGGGCATTTTTTCTTCTTCAATTTTCGGGAATCTCCATGATGATTTTTGGGGCATTTATTTTCAATTTGGAGGAAATTTAGCGAATGTTTGGCCAATGTTCGGGAAATTTTTCTCAATTTCCAGGCAGTTTGTTGATTTTAGGGGAATTTTCTTTAATTATCGGGAAATCTAGCCAAGTGGGATATGATTGCGACAAATCACTCATTTAAAATCGTATCGTATCGTTTCGGTTTCTTATAACGCCCAATATCACAATGCTAAATCGTCTCATTGCGCGCCAGTCAGGTTCTCCGGCTGCCAGACGAGTCAGCGCACAGGAACTTCAACTTGACCGGACCAGGAAGGGAAGTGAATGAACACCGAGTTTTCACGCTTTTCTTCTTGAATATCGTTCAGAGAACCAGGTAGGATGTTACTCCCCTACCATCGGACCGACATCTTAATGTTCCCTCCAAAGGACGGCGAGCGGCATTCAAACCATTGCCCCATTCAACCATTGCCACTTCTCTCAACACCTGGTTAAAAATTGACTATTTCACAGCAGTTTTTTTTAATTTATTTTTTAAGTTAAGCAAATTTTACAGACATTTTGTGACATCACAACAACCAAGCCTATGAATATTCTTTTGTTAACTTATTGACCTTTCGCCAACGGTATATTTAAATGGGAGCAGTTGCATAATGTCCAAGAGGTTTTGAATCTGCATCATGCCCTCTCAGGCTCTCAAATTAAGAAGGGGGAATACACATACGTTAGATGGTGGACTCCTTTTATTTGGCCCCCTAGAACCCCGGGCCCGGGACACGCACCCATTAACCTCCATTATCGGCAGTACTACGTTCTTGTGCTGATCTCTTGTCATATTTGTTGCTTCACATTGATGCAAAATTTTCGTGAAATAACTTTTTGAGTAATAAACATATTTTAAACATTTCTGAATTCATTTCATAAAAATCAACCTTTCCAGATGTGACAAAAATATTTTTTCTTGCTAAATTTTCCCAAAGTAGAAAATCGTTATCCCGTATCTATTATGCAATCACATAATGTCACGTGAATATCGTGTTTAAGTTTAATACGAAATGCAAGAGAGCCACCTATTGAATATTGAATAGCTTCATGAACAAACAAATCAACAATTATTCATTTGTTTGCCTATATACCCTTAAACTTGGGATCCTGTACTGCGTTTCTTAAGTGCCATAGTTATATCTAAGAATATTTTTTTCAAATACTTACTTTGCCATTGTGAAAATCTTGTAGAAAGTCTTGTAGCTGCTGGGAGTAACATAGCTTGAGCACCGCCTCGGAAATACCGAAATAATAAAAAAGAATATGCATATTTGCTGGCAATTTGGACAGTTTTTGTACTTTTTGGACGGCAAAAAAAAAAAAATATTCGGAAAAAGCATACTCAAATTGGAACAATTTGTTATCTTTTTCCCCAAGAGTCTTCACAGATACAAGAAAAGAGGCGTATCTATTTTTTCTTTTTGGGGCGGGGGAGAGGGGGTACCCACAAAAATTAATACATGCCACAGGATTATTGCGTAGTAGGCAAAGCGTTCGTTGGGGAGATATAATTGTACTAATAAACAATCTGTGCCCGGAACTTAAGTATGGGATTTGGACCACGGAACTCCCAAGTTTAAACAAATTATCATCTTTTCGAAGATAAAATTTTGCAATTTTATGTAGTTGTCACTCCTCGTTAAGGAGATATTTTCAGTTTAAAGTTCTGAAGCATTTGGGTAAAAACGACTGAAATCAGACTAGTTATGATGTCATATATACTGATATCTCAAAGTTTTCATATATTATATCATATTGTTCCTGCATTTTGTGGCTTAAAAACCATTGGATATGTCAGGAAAGTCAGAGTAAAACAGAATCTAGTAAGAGTAGTTCAAATTTAGCACCTGAAGAAAGTTTGAGAACAAAATTATTCAAATAGTCAGAAAATGTAAAAGCTTTTCTTTTGAATACTATAACAATTGTTAAGAATGTGAAGATAAGAGTGACAACCTTCTATAGTAGACTTACTACACCAGTCATTTCTACATAGATAAGAGAGAACTTTAAACTTGATATCTCCTTACGGAATAAGATATTGATTTTGTTTCTATCTAACTCCTCTTTCATATTCATATAAGATAAGCTTAGTCTTTTAGTTGAATATGGAACTAATTCTTTTATCTCAAATAAACATTAAAGGCCATCTATCGTGATTAAAATGTGGCGGCGTACATTTTATTCCAAAGCGATACCGATTGGCTTATCAATGTAAGGGCACATTGTTCCATTGTGTTTTGACCAATTGAAACACACGAATTTAATTTCTTTTATTTTGTTCGTTAGAGACGACAACTGGTCTTTAAAAATGTTCATCAAATTGAGGGGCAGGCTGGGTAGAAGTGGCGTGGTCAGCACCCAGTGCCCTCTGGCAGTCTGGATGCTGACTATCCAGTGTACAGTGCCCTGTCCAGTGTCCACTTACAATTAATGCCTATCAGGACTACAGAAAGAGCGGAAACTGTATCGCTATGCATACACGCCTGGGCGGAGTTCGTAGAAACCAAAAAGCAAAAACAAAGCAAAAATGTTCAACCACTTTTGTCCAGATGAACCCTTGCAAATCTAACTCAAAATTATGATTTAGCTCAACAGCTTTAACTGTTTTTGGGCCCCTCTCGGTTCTGTATGGGTATGTTGCCTATTATAGAACATGGGTGCCGTTGACCGCAAGTTACTGCAAGAAATTTATTTTTTATCTAAATGTTTGATGGCTCTTATATCCCACCGTAGAACACTAGAAGTATTTTATTACGAGAAAAACATGAGTTTGTTTGAAGTCTTTCGTATCCGGTAAGCAACAGTAAGAATTCAGGGAACTCGACGTTTTTCCCTAAAAGTGTTAGCAATAAACTAGGACTATCTAATGTACAAAATATGAATACTAAGTTTGTACAGAAATTATGCTATATTTAGATTCGGAAAATGCATAAATACCCTGAAAATCAGGCTTATTGAATCAACTATTATTTCGAAGATAGAGAAGATACTGAGCATTGATTAAAGACTGTTTAATTACTGATATTCCTTTAATTACAGACAAATTAATTACGTGGACAGGCAACGATATCCATATGGCCCAAAATATGGTAAGTGTTTGTTTTCAGTTTTCTTAACATTTTCAGTCCATAACATTAATTTCCACTTCTATTTTCTTGCATGCTAATTACCTGTAATTTTTGCTGTCTAGTTGCACTGTAATTTTTGCTATCTAGTTGCACCTGTATTTTTGGCTGTCTAGTCGCACCTTTAATTTCTGCTGTCTAGTTGCACCTGCAATTTTTGCTATCTAGTCGCACCTTTAATTTCTGCTGTCTAGTTGCACCTGCAATTTTTGCTATCTAGTTGCACCTGTAATTTTTGCTATCTAGTTGCACCTGTAATTTTGCTATCTAGTTGCACCTGTAATTTTTGCTATTTAGTTGCACATGTAATTTTTGTTGCCTAGTTGCACCTGCAATTTTTGCTGCCTAGTTGCACCTGTAATTTTTGCTGTCTAGTTGCACCTGTAATTTTTTCTGTCTAGTTGCACCTGTAATTTGTGCTGTCTAGTTGCACACTGGCACCTGTCATTTTTGCTATCTAGTTGCACCTGTAATTTTTGTTATCTAGTTGTATCTGTAATTTTTGCTATCTAGTTGCACCTGTAATTTTTGCTGTCTAGTTGCACACTGGCACCTGTAATTTTTGCTATCTAGTTGCACCTGTAGTTTTTGCTATCTAGTTGCACCTGTAATGTTTGCTATCTAGTTGCACCTGTAATTTTTGTTGTCTAGTTGCACCTGTAATTTTTGCTGTCTAGTTGCACCTGTCATTTTTGCTATCTAGTTGCACCTGTCATTTTTGCTGTCTAGTTGCACCTGTAATTTTTGCTATCTGCACCTGTCATTTTTGCTTTTTAGTTGCAGCTGTAATTTTTGCTGTCTAGTTGCACCTATAATTTTTGCTGTCACTTGGTTCGTATTTGCAAATATTAGGTCTGAATCACTATTTGACCAAATTTAATATCAAATCGTAGAATTTGATATCAAATTGTAGGAAAAGTTATAAAAGCTTAAGGCTGGCTGGCGGAGCTCATTGGGAGGACAGGCATGTGTGGTGTGTGTCAGGACTCACTCGTGCATTTTCTATAATTGTAATGTTTACTCCCTAGGCCTATGACGTTCATGTACCTGCTATGTTGAGCTGGATTGGGACTGAGCTTCCCTGAGAAATCGAAACATTACTACACATTTGGTGATTAGTAGTAAATGGGGTGTGGGTGTTCAATAAATGAGATTTGGCATCAAATGACAAACGATGGTTCTCAGTGCCTTTTCAAAGAAGATCGTGAGAGTGCCAATGCATAAAAGGGACCTTTTAGATAATAAAAAATACCCCCTTCCCCCCCCCCCCCCTACTTTATCTTCATATGGGAATTTTCGGTTCATACGCCTGCGATAATCTCTGTAACTGTGCAAAACGCTCTGAAAAATCACACATGTTTTGCATTTCAAACGTTATAACTAAAGAGTCTTAGAATATTTTGTTCCTTTTCAAACGGTATAGAGAACTTAAATTCATTACCTATCGTTTGAGACTATTTTCATGTAATTATTTCAAAAACAAAGTACCGTACTTTGTATACTATAAAAAGTGTTCTTTTCTTGTTTTTCAATGGGAGCTCAAGCAAAATCACAAGGTTATCGCCACTTTGACGTAATGGATGAAAGTATTTGGGAGTCCATTTTACACGGCCTGACAATTAACATATTTATTTACCATATATACAAAATATAGAAAAAGGCCCGTACTTTCCAATAATAGAAATCGATGAAAAAAAATTTCGCGTCCGCTTATGTATCTTTTAATTTTAATTCTGACGTAATCTTAGTACTTTTGTGTGCATAGGGTTTCCTGTTGTTTGTGTATTGTAAACATGCTGTGAAGAGGCGAATAAGGTTTTCCAATGTCGGATTTGGGCTGATTTTCTTCCATTTTTAACAGTTTTCTTGTATATTTTGTTACACTGAGATATATTTCTTATTATACAACTGTATTCATCAGAAATTAAAGATTATTTGGCTAAAATATTATCGACAACAATCATGAACGAAAAAGTGCAAGAGAGCAGAATAACGACAACGTTAGGTTGCATGATTATGATACCACAAATTAAGAACTATGCTATTTATTTAACTTTTCGTATGAATTAAAATCTGTTTATTATATATCTGGAATAAACTTCTTTATATCTTTTCTTATCACTACATTCTTTAAAATTGTTTTCTATTCAGCACAAGTACAGTTTGTCATTCATTGGTTTAAGAAAAATGAGTTTAAAAAAAATTCTCATCAGTAATGCCTTGTCTGACAAACTTTTGAATTGAAGTTGTATGTGCCTTACATTTCATTTCAGTTGTTTTGTTTCAAAGATATTTCATTGGAACTGGCTTAGTTGATAAGCAAAATGCTGTTTAAAGTTCCATTCCACTTAACCTACATTCAACATGCGGCATGCTGTGCCGTCAAACATGGCAAGCCTTTCTACCCTCTCCTACATGCCGTCCCACCCTCTCCCTCATGTTGTACCGCCCCTCTCCCATATGCCATCTCAGCCTCTGACGGTCACTGGTATTATCAAGAGTGACAATCCTGGCTCGATCAGGCGTAAACACTTTCAGATCTGTGAAACCACATAATACTTTTGTATAATAAGTATACACACATGAACCGTCTTTCATGTGTGTTGATAAATCCGTAATTTGTTCGCCCTCAAAGAAAATCTTCACGAACCAACTTGGACTTCACTGCGTGCAAACTAAAAGTATTCAACTATTATTTAAATGACTTCTTTCTTAAAACCAACCCGCTTAATAATGGTGCAATCCAAATCCTACCAAGTATATTTATAGTTTACCGTAACACATCACAGCTAGTTCCGCGATTTTTTTCCTTTATGCGCGTTTTGAGGTATAACATTTCATGGGCTTATTTTCGATTTCCGGAATGATTTCCGGAATAATTTTCTATTTTCGGAAAATGTGTTCATTTTTGGCAAAATTTTGCTCATTTTTGGCCAATTTTCAGGTAAATTCTTTCATTTCTGGACAATTTTCTTTAATTTTTCGAACATTTTATTCCATTTTCGGGAAATTTCTTTCCTTTCAAAAAAACTATACAGTTAAAATTATTTGGTTTGATATATTAGGGACCAAATTGGGGTAGTGCTCAACTGGGGAACACTTTGCTGAGTTGGGGCCACGGCCACCCAGTTAGTGTGTTAAAAAAGGCCCTGATGGTTCTAATTTTGCTAAAAGGGTAATCTGTCTCTTCAGACATGGTTTTGTTATTACTGTACTGTGGGTTTCATCCATGTTTATTCACTACAGGTCTTGTATGCTAGAAGCAAATAGAATACATAATAAAAGTCAAAATACTAAAAGAGTAACCATAACAGTAATATGAATATCCAAAATAAATTCACAAATAAACAACGATATTCACCAGTTCACAGGTTGTTTGTGTGACGTGTTCGGCCATCTGACGTACGAAGGAGCGCGCTGTCATTTCTGCTCTGAACTGTACGAATTGCATTGAGATAGTGTAGTGTGGGAGACTTGCCACTTCCACCTCATAAATATATATGATCAAACTCCATTTACCCTGATCATTTAGCCTTTTCCTTCCACATGATTATACATACCTAAAACTAAACAAAGCATGGAAAATGAGAAAAGAGTGTAAGGTCCATACAATTGATTTCATGAGTTTCCATTATAAGCTACAGATCGTTATGATACTCTTTAAATCTTTCATCTACACCATGTTTTCGGGAGGTGACAAAGATCCAAAATGTTTGTTGGCAGAAACAGCTGCTTTTTTTTGAAAGAATAGAAAATCATTCTTGGGATTCTCCCCCCCCTCCCTTCCCTCCATTACCCCACGCGCCCATTCCCCTTGTGCCGTTGTATGGGAGAATATTTAAAACCACGATTGGAGGTCTGTCAACATCTGTTTTCAAGTTTTTAGATATATTTACAGCGATCTCGCTAATTGTGACTACGCGTACATATACTCGATTTCCACTAAAAATTGTCTTCAATCGGCAAATATTACGAGATCGATTAATTGTTTGTTATCGTTTTTTCATCTTATAGATACATTCACCAATCGGCCAATATTACGGTATCGATTAATTGTTTGTTATCGTCTTTTTTATCGTATAGATACATTCACTAATCGGCCAATATTACGGGATCGATTAATTGTTTGTTACCGTCTTTTTCATCTTATAGATACATTTACCAATCGGCCAATATTACGGGATCGATTAATTGTGGTTATTGTCTTTTTTATCTCATAGATACATTCTCCAATCGGCCAATATTACGGGATCAAATAATTTGTTATGTTTGTTTATCTTATAGATGCAATTCATCACCGTAATGTTTGGATTGATGCTTTTCATTGTTGCAAGTTGGGCAGTTCCTGACCACATTGTCCGAAGAGAACATATCCTGGACCTCGTGTCGCCATTTGAGCAACAGGAAGAATACGTCGTTGATAAAACTGACGTCAGCGAAAGATTTCGCATATTCCGCACACAAGCTCACGAAAATCGTCCCAGAGGTGGGTGTCCCATGTCACGTGATGTTTTGTGCCCGTGGACCAACATTGTCGAACAAGACCTAAACAGGATCCCAATTAACATAACAAAAACGGTCTGTGATTGTGATCACTGTTTCGTCGACGGTGGGCCCAGCTGCAAGGAAATCAAAAGGATTGCAAAGGTACTGCGTCGAAGTGACGCGGAGGCTGAATACAGAGTTGACTTTGAAATGATTCCAGTGGCCTGTAGTTGCCACCGTAGCGGTTTTGAAACTTTTGAAGAAGAAATAGAAGACTTTCTGGGACGTCACGGCATCTCCCCGATGGGCTAAATTTTCAAGGGGCTGAAACGAAAAGTGCTTATTAGACTGTGATAAACCGAGAAATGTATTACGTCCAACATTGATGTAGAGTAATAATCGGTTATTCATCATAAAAGTTGTCTCATATCTGATTTTTATAGCGCCACAATCTATATAGTTTTTTATTCGTATGTTGTTTGTGGGGCAGAAATGTACACGTGATGTACAAATTTCCAACCACACCTTGTGATGGTTATGATTTGCATTAAAATGATATTAAAGGCCAGTGAGCGTGTTAGCGTTGAGAACTTGAGATACAATACACTTAACGTTTCTAATAGGTCCAAATGTTAACCCAATCAATAACTTCGTGGAAGTGACGTCACTAGTAGTATCAGTTTTTCTGCTAACGTGTCAATCACTTTTCTTGAAACGAGGTTCCCAGTTTGAATTGCTTGAAGCACATGTGTAGGCCTATAACAAGAACTAGTATGGTCTCTATAACAAACAGATGCCAGATTTAAATAGTGAAAAAAATAATAAATCATGATTTTGTATGATAACTTCTAAAAATGAACTTAAATCTAAATATAAATCAGTGTAGATTTATTTATAAAAGTAGATGTAATGACTCTGCTAACAGGCGTGAAGAATCTCGTTCCAGCAAACCTATACCAGTTCATCTACTGACGTCACTTTCGTGGTGCTTATTGATTGGCTGGACAGTGAATATTTCGACCAACCAGAAATGTTTTATTCCAAAATTTAGGTCCAGGCCTTTGGCCCACCCCGAATCCACCTTTTATGTAAATATTTGAGTTTACTTCTTTGTACTTGTAATTTTTATGCTTTTTTAACAAATTCCTATAAATTCTGCATTAAACCGATGGCCAGTAACATATATAAGGCTGCAAGGAGATCGATTTTCTAGTTTTCGTTTTGTTACTAAAAGCTACACTTTGGTAGCTGGGCTTCATGAGCTATACAAACATTAGTATAGAAGCCGGGGGCTCGGAGGGGGATGAGCCTCCCTAGCAATTTCGTGGGGGCTTAGCCCCCTAGCTATATTTAATAATCACACATGAGCTGATAACGCATTATTGCATGTCGATAACTTTAAACATTTGGGACAAGAGCTCCTAGCTCTCAATTTAGCTCTATCACCATTGCTGCACTGTATACAGCTGAGGATGTATATGAACAGATAATTCTTATACTGATATGCATGTAAATTGTCTTCTTTTTTAAACTGTTACACGTCGCGAAGAAACTGCTATCGAAAAAAAATATTGCAGCATCGCAAAGAAGATGTTACAGAGTTAGAAAGAAACTGTTACAGCGTCAGAAAGAAACTGTTACAACGTCAGAAAGAAACTGTTACGTTGTCGCAAAAAGAAACTGATAGGCCCACAGCGTCGCAAAGAAACTGTTACAGAGTCGCAAAGAAACTGCTACAGCGTCGCAAAGAAACTGCTACAGAGTCGCAAAGAAACTGTTACAGAGTCGCAAAGAAACTGTTACAGTCGCAAAAAGAAACTGTTACAGCATCGCAAAGAAACTGTTATAGCATCGCAAAGAAACTGTTGCAGCAGCAGAAGTGGCTCACGAACCGCCTCATGAAGACTGCTGTCGGGAACCACTTTGGAATAAGCATATACGTCACTAGTAAAATTCCACTGAGATCTTCTTGATTGTCAATGTCATTTAACATTTGTGTATGTATGTGTACAATGTGGAAATCCAAAAGAGTAGCTATATTTATTTACACGTGTTTTAATAATTTACGCCTTAGGCACAAGTATTATACAAATTGGTAGTCATTCATTATTTAGAAAAATATATCAATAATTCGTTAATTATTATTTTAAAGCAAAATAAATGTATTCATTTTATCACATCAATCATATGTTGAGTTTCTTTACACATTATCAGATTTAGGCATATGGACGCGTATGACCATAATTCCTGGGAGTCCAGGGGGCAGAGGACATGTTCCCCAAACTTTCTAGCAGAATTTCAAAGAAATACATAGGTCTAAGGTTTAAAAACAAATGCTGTTCCCCTTACTTTGTTCAGGAAAAGTATGGCCACATGTCCCCACCCCACCCCACCTCCACCCCACCCCCACTTATCAAATTACGGGTCTCTGGACGTCTAGAGTTGAATAGCCTGTTAGGAAGACTTACAATTTGGGTATAAGAATCTAGCTGTGAGTCTATAAAGTTGAGGGAAAGCGTTGAATGCCATGGCCTGAGCAAGTGTCACTTTGTCTTATGCGGGCAAAGGCCTATGGATCCGACAAAAATATATCGCTTGTACAAAAAGTGTGGGGAAAACGATCTCATAGGGTGGGGGCGCTACTGGGTTTAGGCTCAATGTTCGATGTATGACTGGACGGACACTTGATATACATTAATAAACGAAAAACAATTATCTAAGAATGTACAAGACCACGTGCAATCGTGCACGAACGAGAATATATAAAAATCATTTATCAGCAGAGTGATAAATAGCGGTCTAATTGCATACGTACAGCAATCCACCCCCTTCCTCCCTTCTTCCCGCACCTCCCCTCCTTCTTTATATAGATTAAACATTTCAAGAAAGATGAACAAAAATAACCACTGGTCATCCGGTTGAAGTTAAACTTAAAGCACAAATTTGGTCAAGACCTTGGTCAGGCCTTCAACTTACTACGTCATACATTTCACATATATACATTTACAAAGTCAGATATCAATGATTCTTACAGCCTTGGTCTGTTAATCAACCATAACGCACAGGATGTAAGAAAAAACAATCTTTCAAGAAAACTCAAAACTACATGTAAAAGTTGATACTCTTTTGCCTGTTCGCATATTTCAGCAGTCGTATAGCCAAAATGCAAAACTCAAAAGTGTTGAACATGAATTTATTCTTGACTTTGTGTTGTGTATAGGGGCATAATTATGCATTATACACCCCTTCAACAAAATCATTATGGACCCTCCCCCTTCCCCTCCCCTCACCTCTGCGAATGCTGCATGTACAAGGAGAGTAGATTTTAAGAATTGAATAAAATTCGGTTCAACAGACAATTCTGGCCAAACGTTTTTTTATTTTTGCCATGCCCCATTAAAGTTGTAGCAGGAATAGAGACAAAATTGCTTCTTTCTTGCCCCGTGACCCAAATCCTGCCGCCGCCACTGTTTTTGTCGCAGCCATTTCCACGTGCGTGCGACTTCATTGTTTCTTGAAATGACGTCATAGAAAGCGCCCTCTTTATATGAGCTCCGCCCCTTTTCGCGTGTAGGCTTCCCCGATGTCAATCACACTATAGTCAGACGGTTAAGGAGAACTAGACCCATTAGTAAGGGCGTCTTTTTTGTGGATGACGTGATATGCCTTCTGATAACATGTTATAGTTTATGAATCTTAGTTAGCTACTTCACATTGCATGGTGTAGCTCTCCAAGTGGGTCAAAAAGTTTTGCCGAATATGTTAGAGTCTGTAGAAAAATGCGCCCTTACTTTTCGGTCTAGTGCCCCTTTAAACTAATGCAGAAGTTAATTATGCATTATAGGAATATTTTGGCTTAAAATAAGTGGTCAAAATTACAAGACTTGTTTCCGACGTCACGTCAATCTAGTCAAACTATCAAATTCTATGCATGGTATAAAGATTCGGTAATACATGACCAATATCACAAACAGGGCCGAAAATAAATGAAATATCCCGGAAATCGATGCAAAATTCCAGGAAACTGAAGGAAATTTCCCAAAACATTAATCAATAACATTTTTCGAACAACGAAAGAAAACTTCCTGAAAACGAAGGAAACTTCCCAAAAATTGAAGGAAAGATTTCCAAAAATTGAAGGAGATTTAGCTGTTTAGCAGCAACGTTTCATAGAAGCTCGAGAATATTTCCCTCCTGATTACCCCTTCCTACGCCTTTCCCTCCTGATCACCCCTTTTCCCACGCCTCCACCTCCTGATCACTCTTTCCTACGCCTCCCCCTCCTGATCACCCCTTCCTATGCCTCCCTCTCCTGATCACCGCTTTCTACGCCTTTCCCTCCTGATCACCCCTTTTCCTACGCCTCCCTTCCTGATTACCCCTTCCTACGCCTCCCCTACTGATTACCTTCCTACGCCTCCCTTTCCTGACCACCCCTTCCTACGCCTCCCCCTCCTGAGTACCCCTTCCTACGCCTCCCTCTCTGATCACCCCTTCCTACGCCTCCCCCTCCTGATCACCCCTTCCTACGCCTCCCTCTCCTGATAACCCCTTCCTACGCCTCCGCCTCCTGATCATCCCTTCCTACGCCTCCCTCTCCTGTTCACCCCTTCCTACGCCTCCCCCTCCTGATCACCCCTTCCTACGCCTCCCCCTCCTGATCACCCTTTCCTACGCCTCCCCCTCCTGATCACCCTTTCCTACACCTCCTCCTCTTGATCACCCCTTTTTACGCCTCCCTTTCCTGATCACCGCCTCCTACGCCTTTCCCTCCTGATCACCCCTTTTCCTACGCCTGCTCCTCCTGATCACCCCTTCCCACGCCTCCCCTCCTGATTACCCCTTCCTACGCCTACCCTCCTGATCACCTCTTCCTACGCCTCCCTCTCCTGATTACCCCTTCCTACGCCTCCCCCTCCTGATTACCCCTTTCTACGCCTCCCTCTCCTAATTACCCCTTCTACGCCTCCCTCTCCTGATCACCGCTTCCTACGCCTTTCCCTCTTGGTCACCCATTTTCCTACGCCTGCCCCTCCTGATCACCCCTTCCTACGCCTCCCCCTCCTGATCACCCCCTTCCTATGCCTCAGAGTGCATGGATCACACACCATCAAATTTAGGAATAGGACCATTGTCATGACTTGACCGTCTGATCGTATAGCCTACCCTTTTTTTGAAAATCCTAGATCCGCCCTTGATGCATGCGGATATGGTACGTCATTGACTCAATTAAGGTGTCACTTTCTAAACATTCTAAAGAGGTATCTCGTTGATAGATTCTATGCTCTTCGTATAAACTAATCAAACTGTACACTGGTAAAAAGCCAATTTGAAATCTTGATAAGGCAGTAAGGATTGGGATTTTATTTTTCCCCAAACAGGAAACAAAATCGTAATGACGTCAGTACATACAAGCAACGTGCTTACACGTCATCAACACCTATACGTCATCAACGTATTACAAGATAATGGTATATTATACAGTGTGTATATGGAGATACAGTACATGCACGTTGTACGCATACATTATTGTATGTGTCGTAAAACAACACGACCGAGTTAAACAGAGCTGTACAAATTCGTCGTTATTTTAAAGATGGAGCTATTAACTTAGGTTAATTCGATTAATGTTCCATGTTTAAATTTAAATGAGCGGAGAAAAACAAATCTGTCTTGACGAGATTCGAATTCGTTACGTTTGGAAAAAAAGGAGCAAATAACAGGAATGCTCGAAGTGCGAGCGAAGCCCAGCGCCTTATCCATTCGGCCACATCACACATCATCACTGTGTAAGGGAACTTGTTGCCATCCAGGGTTGCCCTAATATCAAAATAGTGCAAAATATGATCAAAACAGGCGCGTTTTTGCAATATATATATATATATATATATATATATATATATATATATATATATATATATATATATATATATATATATATATATATATATATATATATATATATATATATATATATATATATATATATATATATATATATATATATATATATATATATATATATATATATATATATACATATATATATATATATATATATATATATATATATATATATATATATATATATATATATATATATATATATATATATATATATATATAGATATATATAGATATATATATATATATATATATATATATATATATATATATATATATATATATATACATATATACATATATCAAATGTATATATATATATATATATATATATATATATATATATATATATATATATACATATATACATATATGCATATATATGTATATATATATACATATATAGATATATATATATAGATATATATATATATATATATATATATATATATATATATATGTATATATATATATATATATATATATATATATATATATATATTTGTATATATATATATATATATATATATATATATATATATATATATATATATATATATATATATATATATATATATATATATACATATATATATATATATATATATATATATATATATATATATATATATATATATATATATATACATATATATATATATATATACATATATATATATATACATATATATATATATATATATATATATATATACATATATATATATATATATACATATATATATATATATATATATATATATATATATATATATATATATATATATATATATATATATATATGTATGAGGGTGTCAACCTTCCACACATACAATAATGTATGCGTACAACGTGCATGTACTGTATCTCCATACACACACTGTATAATATACCATTATCTTGTAATACGTTGATGATGTATAGGTGTTGATGACGTGTAAGCACGTTGCTTGTATGTACTGACGTCATTACGATTTTGTTTCCTGTTTGGGAAAAATAAAATCCTATTCCTTACTGCCTTATGAAGATTTTAAATTGGCTTTTTACCAGTGTACAGTTTGATTAGTTTATACGAAGAGCATAGAATCTATCAACGAGATACCTCTTTAGAATGTTTAGAAAGTGACACCTTAATTGAGTCAATGACGTAGTCATTGACTGATTGATAGGCAATCTTTAGTTTTGTTCTTATTTGTTTTTGTTTTAATATCCAATGAACAAATTATATTACAGTGCAATAGTATTCCAACTTTTATGTTGTATAATTGTTAAAAATCATTAACTGTACTACAGAATAAGAAAACATTTTGCAATGTAAATTAATGTTGTACCAGATAATAGTAAGCTGAATACATGTATATCATTTTGTAGTACACAATACCCTGCCCAAATGTTTTCTGACTCCAGGCACATGTATACTGATTTTTCTGGGCAGTGGAATGTACTGTTATCAGGTTATGAAGCACTGAAATGGTAGTTTTAGTGTACCCTTTATATACCAATAAAAAGACACAAACCCCAAGACTGCCAGCAGGCTTTTATTTGTAGTAAAAAGACATGAAAAATCACACTTCAACATGTCTTCTACTAGGCTTAGCTCAGTTGACTATAGGCCACACTTTACAACCATGGGGATCTACAGTTGTTAGGCTGCACAGGAAAAACCTCAAATTTGGTTGATTTCTGTTTCTTTTTTAAAAACTCATAATGTGAAATATCAGCATCAATTCACAAAGTTTGCTAATTTCAGCTAAAGCTAAAATATTATTCCACCTTTAGTATTTCCTGACTGTACCTGCATGGTAGGGAGAATGCTACGCACTAACAGCCTGTGCAAATTGGGGGGCTGCCTTCGAGCGTAAACGGAGCAGCGTCAAAAACTTCAGCAATTGTGGGGTCACTTTTAAGTGAAGAATACGCTCTCTTAATATCCTTAACCAGGGGTTCAATTTGTGGATTGAACCTGGTTACAAGCAGACAAGGGGGATGTGTTTTGGAGAGGGTTTCCTAGGACGATACGCTAGCAAAAATGTCCTATTCAATGGCTGTACGCGGCGAAAGGAGCGCAGCAGCTTAAAGGGATAACCTCTATATTTGAAATACCTAAACAAATTAGTCGCATTACTGATGAATAAGTTATTAATTGAGCATATACGTCTGTACCGCAAGAATTGGCTGTAAACAACTGATTGCTTAAGGTGTTGTGGATGGAAACTATTGTAGTTGAGGTATGTGTGTCTATCTGTGGGTTTAGTGTATACTGATGTTTTTAAGCTGCTGTTTACGATTTGTATTTGAGCGTCTAAAAATTGCACCCTTTATGGTGGATTTATTACAGGTGAACTTAATAGTTGGATGAAATGTATTAATTGCAAATACAAATTCATTGAGTTTTTGAAGGCCATGGGTCCATATGAGGAAGATGTCGTCGATATACCTGAGGTAACACAGGGGTTTGCAAGTGCATTTAGCAAGAAATTTATCTTCAAGATTGGCCATACAAATATTTGCGTAACATTGGGCCATTTTGGTACCCATGGCTGTCTCATTTTTTGCCAATAGAGGGCGCCATTGAAAGAAAAATAATTGGATTGAAAGATAATTTTGATCAAGATGCCAAGGTCCTCGCCTGAAGTAACGAAGGAAGAATTACGTGCAATGATATCTTCACAAGCACGGGCACCTTCCTAATGTGGAATATTAGTATACAGACTCTTAAAATCTATAGTGACGAGTAGATAGTCCTCTGGTAAATTAACAATCGGCTCCAATTTCCGTAAAAAGTCAGTTGTATTCTGAACGTAACTGGGTATTTGAGCAAAGGAGAGGCAGAAGTTCTCTAACTGGCTAGGCAAGTTACAGTCGCATTCAAACACTACCTTACCCCTAACAGGCTAAGCAAGTTACAGACGCATTCAAACACTACCTTACCCCTAACAGGCTAAGCAAGTTACAGTCGCATTCAAACACTACCTTACCCCTAACAGGCTAAGCAAGTTACAGTCGCATTCAAACACTACCGTACCGCTAACAGGCTAAGCAAGTTACAGTCGCATTCAAACACTGCCTTACCCCTAACAGGCTAAGCAAGTTACAGACGCATTCAAACACTACCCAGGCTACCGCTAACAGGCTAAGCAAGTTACAGACGCATTCAAACACTACCGTACCGCTAACAGGCTAAGCAAGTTACAGACGCATTCAAACACTACCGTACCGTTAACAGGCTAAGCAAGTTACAGACGCATTCAAACACTACCTTACCCCTAACAGGCTAAGCAAGTTACAGTCGCATTCAAACACTACCGTACCGCTAACAGGCTAAGCAAGTTACAGTCGCATTCAAACACTACCGTACCGCTAACAGGCTAAGCAAGTTACAGTCGCATTCAAACACTACCTTACCCCTAACAGGCTAAGCAAGTTACAGTCGCATTCAAACACTACCTTACCCCTAACAGGCTAAGCAAGTTACAGACGCATTCAAACACTACCGTACCGCTAACAGGCTAAGCAAGTTACAGACGCATTCAAACACTACCGTACCGCTAACAGGCTAAGCAAGTTACAGACGCATTCAAACACTATCGTACCGCTAACAGGCTAAGCAAGTTACAGTCGCATTCAAACACTACCTTACCCCTAACAGGCTAAGCAAGTTACAGTCGCATTCAAACACTACCGTACCGCTAACAGGCTAAGCAAGTTACAGTCGCATTCAAACACTACCCAGGCTACCGCTAACAGGCTAAGCAAGTTACAGTCGCATTCAAACACTACCTTACCCCTAACAGGCTAAGCAAGTTACAGACGCATTCAAACACTACCCAGGCTACCGCTAACAGGCTAAGCAAGTTACAGTCGCATTCAAACACTACCGTACCGCTAACAGGCTAAGCAAGTTACAGTCGCATTCAAACACTACCTTACCCCTAACAGGCTAAGCAAGTTACAGTCGCATTCAAACACTACCTTACCCCTAACAGGCTAAGCAAGTTACAGTCGCATTCAAACACTACCGTACCGCTAACAGGCTAAGCAAGTTACAGTCGCATTCAAACACTACCGTACCGCTAACAGGCTAAGCAAGTTACAGTCGCATTCAAACACTACCGTACCGCTAACAGGCTTAGCAAGTTACAGACGCATTCAAACACTACCGTACCGTTAACAGGCTAAGCAAGTTACAGACGCATTCAAACACTACCTTACCCCTAACAGGCTAAGCAAGTTACAGACGCATTCAAACACTGCCTTACCCCTAACAGGCTAAGCAAGTTACAGTCGCATTCAAACACTACCCTACCGCTAACAGGCTAAGCAAGTTACAGACGCATTCAAACACTGCCTTACCCCTAACAGGCTAAGCAAGTTACAGTCGCATTCAAACACTACCTTACCCCTAACAGGCTAAGCAAGTTACAGTCGCATTCAAACACTGCCTTACCCCTAACAGGCTAAGCAAGTTACAGACGCATTCAAACACTACCGTACCGTTAACAGGCTAAGCAAGTTACAGACGCATTCAAACACTGCCTTACCCCTAACAGGCTAAGCAAGTTACAGACGCATTCAAACACTATCGTACCGCTAACAGGCTAAGCGAGTTACAGACGCACTCAAACACTACCCTACCGCTAACAGGCTAAGCAAGTTACATACGCATTCAAACACTACCCTACCGCTAACAGGCTAAGCAAGTTACAGACGCACTCAAACACTACCCTACCGCTAACAGGCTAAGCAAGTTACAGACGCACTCAAACACTACCCTACCGCTAACAGGCTAAGCAAGTTACAGTCGCATTCAAACACTACCTTACCCCTAACAGGCTAAGCAGTTACAGTCGCATTCAAACACTGCCTTACCCCTAACAGGCTAAGCAAGTTACAGACGCATTCAAACACTATCGTACCGCTAACAGGCTAAGCGAGTTACAGACGCACTCAAACACTACCCTACCGCTAACAGGCTAAGCAAGTTACAGACGCACTCAAACACTACCCTACCGCTAACAGGCTAAGCAAGTTACAGACGCACTCAAACACTACCCTACCGCTAACAGGCTAAGCAAGTTACAGACGCATTCAAACACTACCTACCGCTAACCTGCTAACAGGCTAAGCAAGTTACAAAGCTTTGTCTGTCGATCGTGAAAAATCTTCGATGTTATCGATCACACATTCGATGGACCTATCGACAATGTATTATCGATAACGTCACAGATATCTCGCATCAATTAACAAAATTGAAAACCGGAAGTGACGTTCCCAGCACGGCAGCATTTACTTCTGAATTTATTTATTGGACGACACCTATCCTTTAAGGGAAAAAAGACTTTCAGTTTTTGATTTATGGCTGATCAAAGTAAGATGAATATCTAAATTTTGATAAATGTGTGATGTATGACTGAATTAAACACTGAATATAATGGGCAAGTCTATTCTTGCCTCAGGGTAGATGCTATTTCACCCCGAAACCCCTCGTGGGGAAGATAGAACAAAATTAAAAATAAAAAAAAGATAAAGATAGAAATAAGATAAAAGGATAATAGAATAAAACAAGAATAGAATATAAACTTATACGCATACCCTAACCATGCATATGACACAATCATTGCACAGTTATATTAGGAACCATTATACATACTAGCTGACTAGTTAGAACTGTAAAATGAATTGTAGTGAAATACACATTTCTCTTCAATTGGAAATCCTTAAAAATTGTTAGTTTCAGAAAAGGAAAAGTTTTAGCATTGTTAACCGTAACCAGTTTGTTCATATTTACTCTTTTATTTCCATTTTGATAACATGACGGCATTTTATTGTATCAATGACGTCATTTTATTGTGTCCATTTTATGAGTTTATTTTCCTGTTACGTCACCTTATAAATGCAGCTTTAGATTTATACAATACTAAATCTGGAGATCTTCAGGTAGCATAGAACTAATAAGGTATTACTTCGCCAGCTAGAAATGAGAACTCCCCCTAGAGAAAAGACTAATACAAAATATTTTCGAGAGGATTTCATGAGACAGGAAGCTGAGAAGTTTAACATTTCAGGAATGGTTAGAGAAGGTATATCTTGACCATGTATATCCAAACTTGACGAGATTTTTGTTCAGTAGAAGTTTTTATGGGGAGCTATTTTACCATGGATTCATACCACAATTTAAGTGATTTTGTGAGGGTGTATAACACCTCTTCACTTTGGCCTTAATAAAAATAAAAAAAAGGGCCAAAACTTCTGGTGATCCCCTATTGAAAGTACCCTCAACCGAGAGATATTAGATGGCACTTTCTGGAAAACATTACACAATATCCCAAATCTACAACATTCTGCTACAAAAATGAGCCCAAACTTGAATCTTTCATTATAGGCTTTGATAGGGAAAATAATAAGTTCCGTGCTAACTTGGAGAAAAAAATGGTTAAGTGAAACTAAAATTAAAGTTCAAAGTTCAAGTGGCGCATCGCATTTGCGTTGCAATTCAGAAGTAGTTGGAGCTTTTGTAAGGTTGTTAAGATGGATTTGAAGAAAGCATGCAACCGGAAGGTCAAAACCTCTCAGGGGGCATATTACCATGTCCCTACCCGCCCCCGGCTTCCTACGCCTCTGGCCCGCACCCAAAACCCCTGCATCGCCCTGCAGTGGAGGAAGGCAACACCATGCACTTTTTCTGCGTAATTGCATCGACCCTTTGACAGTTTTTTAGGTTCAGTTTTTGGCCTAAAGGAAACAAACTTTGGACCCACTTACTATTTGCGGAGCATTGGAATAAAACATCTCTCCTTCCCTCACTCACACCCACCCACACCAGGGTGTAGAAAGCTTCCGAGAAGTGGGGACCACGACCCTTTAGGGGCACTTTCCAAGTCATATGTCCCCATCCCAATCTGTAGATATAATAAATGAACCCAAATAACAAAGTAAAGTAAAAGGTGCACTTCATTTTTAGAAGGGGTACTTTTCCAATCGGGAGACATTCTTCCCGTACATGGACTGACAAAAGTCACCAGTTTCCTACTATTGGGTCAGTCATTGAGGGACACATTTCATTTTCCAACGGGGCACTTTTGTCATTTTTCAGAAGTAAAGGGCACGTGTCCCCACCCCTCCTAACGTTCTTACACCTATGCCCCACACCCACAGAAACACACTAAATTTGGAGTTAACTCATCCGAGTCAAAAGATGGAAAGGGAATCTGATTCTTCAAAATCAATTTGTCAGTTTGGGGTGGGAATGGTACTTGGCCCTTAAATAAAGTTATTGGGGTACTTATTCCAACCCCCCCTCTCCCACCTACCCCCTTCTTCCCCGTCTTCCTCCCCATGCCCCGGCCCTGGTTCCTACGCCACTAGTTGCATGCAATTTTCTTCTACTATCCTATTACATTATTCAGGAGGGTTCATATTTCGAATGTGTTTAAATTACACAGCTGGAAATTACAAGACATACATCCCTCAATCTGTCCATTATACATGGAAACGAACACGAAGAAATTCAAAACAGACAAGACATCCGAATTCAATTTTGCAAGCGTGTGAAAATATTGCTGCTGAGTGGGGAAACTCCTTGACAGCCTTGAATTTTCGGAAAATCTCCTTAAATTTCCGGAAAATCTCCCTGAAATTTTCTTCCTCTCGGGAATTATTTTTTCATTCTCGGGAAATTTTCTTCGGTTAAAATTACCAATTCAATATTTGATGATTTCCCCCTTTTTTGTGCATACAAATCCTTTAGAATATCCTAATTATTTTGCAAAATGTTAAAGATTTGTT
This sequence comes from Chiridota heheva, assembly GCA_020152595.1. Classification (NCBI taxonomy): domain Eukaryota; kingdom Metazoa; phylum Echinodermata; class Holothuroidea; order Apodida; family Chiridotidae; genus Chiridota; species Chiridota heheva. The sequence continues at coordinate 749,698 of JAIGNY010001945.1, read as the reverse complement.
TTTTAAATATTATAAAATGGTCGTGTCGATTGAAAACAAGGTATGTGCATCGCAAATCAGAATGCTGAAGGTCACTTTTCGCCCCCATTGCGCCGTAAATGGAGAGCTCTTCTCGGCCCGTTGCCCCCGTGAGTTAAGGACCGGGGAATGATAGCCTCTTGGCCCTGTGTTGCAGGCGTGCTGAGATAGCGTAGTCTGGTGGTACATCACAGCGTATGGCCCGTCCAACGCTGGGTACCACATTGAGTTCTTGAGCAAGATACCTCATGTTCGTTTACTCCAGCTGTGCAGTCGACTCTGTTGTGAAACGAGTACCAGCTTGCTAGCATCCATGTGAGATGCAGGTGCCCTGGCCATCTGACCATGGGGAGTCAGGTATTCTCATCCGCTTGTACCATAAAATCGGGAATAGTCACCAGCCTGTAGGAGCTTTCGTTGACTTTGGAGCTGAGATTTAACTTTTTCAACATTCATGAGGATCATTTGTTACATAGGTTAAAGTCTGAAGCACTAGACCGAAAAGTGAGAGCATATTGTAAGGGGTCCCCCAAAAATTGCACGCAACGGTACAGCAATTTAGGCTGGTTAATATGAATATATTCGAGTGACCTTTGCCCTCACGTCGTCTGTGAGCTATGGAGACATGAAGTTTATCGATCTGTTGTGGATAACATATCTGTAAATTTGCAAAAACGAGCATCCTCACGAGCGTCCTCACTATTCGGTCTAGTCATTGCTCCTTTAACACTGAAAACGATTACACCTATGACTGGAAATAGCAAGTCATCATGCAACACGTGGTGCAGAACGAAATACAAAGAAATGCACAAATTGACAAAAATTTATGGGGACTTTTCTCTATCTTGGCTCATTTGTTCATGCATAGGTTATTACGGTACTACGTACATTGAAAGATGAGAAACAAGTTTCTATTTTCAAAAACATAAAAAAAGATAATAGTTAGTGGGAACCATGGACAAAAATAAGTCAAAAGTACATGGATTTTATTTTATATTTGCGAATAATGACACGCATGAGTAAGCATTGTGCGGTTGGAATTTTAGTCTAGTACAAATTTGGGTCATTGTCAAATATCTCGTTTTGTCAAAAATCTGAAAATCGCTTCTTCGTTGATTTCATAGTGGAATAACAGCAACATGGTGTTAGCAATATTTTAGGTATTTGCGTGAAAAGTCTTATAAAATCGTGTAACCTGTTTAGTATTCGTGCGTGGATGAGTTCACAGTTTATATGGTCCCATCATATTCATATTAGTTTTCATTTGAAGGAAGTTTTCTAGTAATGATGACACCAAAGGGGGAACTGGTGACAAAGCTCCTTCCCCGCCAGCACTTAATTGTTTACTTTTAATTATTCGAGCAGCAATGGAACAATTTTCAATGTAATACATAACACATGCTGTTTTCGAAACTTAGCCTCTTTTGGAAGAACCCCAGCCCCTCCCCGTTGGTCATATCTTGGTACTATAGTGCGTACTTGTCTCCGAAATTATTGTAAAAACCCCAGAAAAACTAGGAGTTTATGACCGCCCCCCCTCCCCCTTTTTGTTGTTGTTGTAAATCAAGTAATAAGCACTTACATAGTTCCAATGTATTCAAAATCTTACGTAACCCCACTGTGTACCTTTAAACGATACACCGGTACACAGCTGAAAATATAACAAGAACCATACAATTGTTTATATCTTAGCTGTGTACCGTTGATTGCGTCATCTAAAGAGATTTGTTCACTGTCCTTTAAGGGATCTAATATGTTAATCATATCCAAACATAAACTACATACATGTTTCAGACCTCTGTTTGATTTCCATTGATATATTTTACTAATTATAATATGTATTCTTCATAATAGCAATTAACTTGTAAAGTGATGCAAAGAAAATTAATTGTGAATATGTATTAGTGTAATTTGTTTATTCCCAATTACTCCTAAACTACTCCCTCCTCTAAGCCATCTCATGCAATCCCCGACAATATTTTGAAGTGCTTCCTTTAATTATTATAAAAACACGTACTTCACCATATAATTTATAGGAAACACAGCTGTCTGTAACTGTGTCTCACTTCAAATGAAGAAATTTGCATATTATCATGATTAACTATATAAATAAAAACACTTATAGCCATCACTTACACCTACAAATCCACGTTTTTCCATTTGAAACTCAGACAATTAAC